>VZSZ01002083.1:4196-14304 GCA_013398815.1 Ibidorhyncha struthersii
TCATAACTGAAAGAAAGAGCAAACCCTACAGAGAAACAAACTGAGAGCACTAAACTTGCTTCTGTGCCAAGTAAATAATATCTGCCACTCTGCTGCAACAAAAAGAATTTCTTGCACAATATTATACCATTTCTTGTAGTTTTGCATCCCTGTTTTCCCCAGCAGAAGTTTGTAAGTCATCCCTATGTGTTCACTCATGTGAAAGGCAGACACAGAAGTCGTCTCATACTGGGAGTTCCTAGACAGCAGCACAATACCAAAGAAAATAATTTTCAATGAGCCTATTTCAAAGTCTTCGCTTGGTTTATATTAAACACATAATTAACTCAGCTGCCTGAAAAAAATGATAAGAAAGCTTTGAAATCAAAGATTTACAGAATTGCCAACCATGAGAGCTCACAAGTCAGGTTCTGAAACAACCATGAAATTGGCTTAGAAACATAAAAATCACCTGCCTCTGGTTCTCCTTTACCTGGAGCTGCCTGTATTGGAAAGAAGTGAGGGTGTGACTTTGCGGTGCAGTAGCTGCTCTATACCTGTTCTCACAAGGGACAGTGTGCTCCTTCCCCCTGGAAGTGAGCACCTGTGGGAGGAGCTGCAGCTTGCATGATGCCTATGCACTTCTCCACCCACCGTGGGGTAATCACAGGAAATTATTTTCCTGACTAGAGCTAAGTTTCTCCTGAAGCCCTGGTTACCCTGACTGCCTCAGCTGGGCTCTCACAATAAATGTCACCAGGCTGGGCAACTCTGGATGTTGCAGCTCTGTGTCCCCAGCCCATGCAGATTCCCAGCTCACGTGGTATTTATTCCAACTGCAAAACAGCACAGCAACAACTGCTCTTTGAAGAAAGCTGTGTGAAGGCCTAAAGTAAGTGTAAACTGTTGGATGAGCTTACCAGGGACATTATTTGCAGCCTGTACTTCTCAGCTCCCTACCACTTTCGTACAAGGCAATGTAGAAAGCACATCCCCTCCCACTCCCCACATGCTAAACCAGTGGGGCAGTGTCCGCAAAAGAAAACCATGGGCAATAACGTTATTAAAGCCTCAACTGGGTAAGAGGTGGAGGAGATGGGACTTCCTAGCCCATTCCTAGGGTGGCTGTGAGCAAACAGTGACAGCACAAGGATCCAAACCACAGTTAAGCAAAAGACTGGAAATGCGAATGAAGCTGCACAGCTCCAAACAAGGGATGAGAGGAGTGCAGATGCCCTGCCTGCAGTTAAGGACTGCACAAAGACTGCACAGCACTGGGCTGCTGTGCTATTCCCTGCCCTGTGGCCCCCCTACAAGATTGGCTGGGGTAGCAGCACTTGTGACATCTGCCCCAAACTGCTGTCCCTCCCCTTGCTGGGCTGCACTTCCCTTTCTGCTCGTTCCTTTCCAGCACAGGAAACTGCATCAGTAACGGGACAGGCTTCAGGATGCAAGGGAAAGGGGCAGGCATCAGTCAAAACTCTCCAGCCCCACAACGAAAGGTTCTCCCACCTTGGGCTATGAGGGCATGCTGCAACAGAAGGTCTTACCTACTCCTAAGCAAGCACCACCTCCTCTCCCGAAACCAGCACGTCCCTGCAGCAAAGGTATCGCAGGCCAGAGAGCAACTTCATGCCTGCTTGTGATCCCACTGGGCAGGCAGAGACAGCGACAGACACTGCTCCCTGGTGTATTAAGTTCAGAGAGGAGAGGCCATAACCACCCCATCCAACACATGGACAACACAGAGGTCGTTCTACTTGCCTGGTGTAACACTGCATGAACAACGATGCTAAACTCCAGCTGGTTTGAAAATGCAAAGGCACTTGCACAAGGGCCTGCACTAGCCTGTGGAGGAAGCTGCAGGAAGCTGCGCTGACCCTCACCTGGTCTCAAAGGAAGGGACAAAAAAAAAAAACAACAAAAAAACCCCACTTTTCCCAATGTAGGGGATGGGCCCCTATTTCTGAGGGCACCGAGAGGTCCACCGAGATACTTTTCCAACCAGTGCTTACTTCTCCGCTTTATTCACAGCGCCCCTGCTTCCTCCAAGGGATCACACTTTTCTTCTTAACTAGCTATTACAAAAGCAAGTTTAGACACTGAGCCACAGACTGCCACAGGCTCCTGCAGGGCAGCCCAGCCAGGGTCAGGGAGCAGACATCCAAAGGTTCAGTGTCTCTTACGGTAGAGCCTGCCCCAGACTGCCCAGAGAAGAGGAGAGGAGTCTCCCCAGGCCAGGTCTAAGAGAATTTAGGACATGACCTGAACTCCTACAGCTAGCAAACTCTCCTGAGTGCAAAGGCACAGGCTGCATGGAGCAAACACGAATCTCTGGGTAGAGAGCACTTACCTCACATCCCAGCCTGTGCTCTGGCTGCTGGGACATCCACCCGAGCAGCCAGCCTGGCACCCTGCACACCACTCCATCTCACCTGGGATAAGTTCAGCCCATTGAGTGGGTGGCACTGCTCCTCCACTTTCTCCACAGCACCTGTTTGCTTCCTCAGCCGCTCTGCTTCCTGGGCCAGGTACAGATCCAGGACGGGGACGCCTCGTGACTTGATGTCTACCTCCGTCAGAGAGTTCACCATCAGCATCACCCACACTGGCCTCTTCCGCTCCCAGTTGCCAGCAATGGCATTGAAGAGGTAGTCTGCATACAGCCCTTTGCCCCGCTGGTCTGGGGTCATCCAGAATGGCATCATGAGCTTGACGTACTCCAGGTGCTGCTTGAGCCGGCGGTAGATGTCACGGGGCAGCACGTCCTGGAGGTTCTTCCCCTGTGGCAGGAGCTGGCAGCTGGTAAGAGCTGAGATGGTGTAGGGGTCTGTGAGGTCCAGCTCAAAGTACACTATGTGGCTTTGCTGAAAGGCCTTCTTGGAGTTCTCTGGGATGAAATCCCAGACACGAGTGTATGGGACATGGATGGTGCCAAAGAAGTAAGATGGGGGATCTCTCTTGATGGTCCACAGGAAAGAGTTCAGCTTGCTTTGCTGGGGGAGAGGGAGACACAGCTGTGTAAGTACAGACATTTATGCTGGGCCACTGCAGTACAGGGCTTAAGGAAAACATGTTGTCAAGCCAGCAGGTCACCTGGCTCAACAGCTTGCCAGCATGGACTTTTCCTAAAGCAGCTTTGCTCACACAGAGGCCTCTCTGACCATCCTTTTCTCAGGTCTTAAGGTCAAAATTCAACTTTCATTAACTAAAAACACAAGAAGATTGGCCTTGGCTTTCTCCTCCTGAAAGGCAACACTGGGTCTTCTGAACAGTAACATCACCCTGGCTCATCGCTTGGGTACCTGCCAAAACCAGCAGCAGAGCACAGGCCAAGCAGGCCATGATCCAGGCAATACACTTATCCAGCTTCCACTTTTTATTGAATCAAAAGCTGGCATCATTTTGTGAAGCAGAGCAGGACAGCAGGGTCTCAGTCACTGTTTGGACCCTGCAAAGTCATTTTACGCCAGCAGCAGTCATGACCTCCATCACCCACAGCATGCGCCACACCGGTGCAGTGGTCTGTACTGGAGCAATGGACACAGTTTCTATTTTTCTGCACAGACAGGAAGAGGTAGCCTTTGCATGTCTGAGTAAGAGGACAGGCTTCCAGATACACTCAAACATCCGGTCAGCCTTTAGCTAGCAGATAACTCTAACCTCAGGTCTGAGGCTAAGCATGCATGTGTGCTGATCTAAGAAGCATGATGCCAAATGCAGAACAGGCTGCTTAGAGGAACTTACTGGAAGCACATCGCCTATCCATTTCTGACATTAAAGGCTCATGGTCAGAAAGGTTAATCTTAAAGACTGCTCTGCAATGGCTCATCCCAGACAACCTTCTTCAGTAGTTCTTTACGTCAAACCCAGGCCATGGATCAAGCAGCACTTCAGCAAAGTGCTACCACCAGTCCAGCTTACCAGCAGAGACCGACAAACCAAGTATACTCTAAAGAGCTCTTCAGACACTTCTGCAGCACATTGAGAATCTGAAGAATACCTCAGACCTTGGTAACACCATGCTACAACTCCAGATCCCATAGGACAGTCCTGGAATGCGCTCCTGAACCACAGGCCATAAAAAACTCTCCTGAAGAGCATGTGAAGAAAGGAGAAGAAACAAGATGCAGCACCAAGAGGTAAAGAAGATACAGGGCAACAGGTGAGTACAAATCTGACATAGACCCAGGAAGAAGACAGGACAATGAAAAAAACAAAGTAAAGTGGGAGGGAAAATGAGACGGGGCTCCCTCCTGTCATTTGTCAGGACGGAAAAATGGAATGACACAGCACTGTAGCAAGAAATGAACTGGAAAGTAGTCATCAGTCATCAAGGATGAAGGACCAGAAGTACAAGCAAAAGAAAAGATGGTAGAGGCACCTGGGACAGGCGTGAAGTCAGGAGCTCAACAGTCCTTCACTTTGCACAAGTCTGATCATGTACACGGCAGTGCACAAGAACAGTCATGACTGCATGGAATTGTAAGGACCAAGTGGTCACCAGCCAGCTTAAAACTTCAATTCAGCTCTTAAATAAATCCAGCCAGAACGCTCAAGCCCAGATGGGTGGTACCAGGTTTTAACACAGATCATCAGCACTGCTCCAGGCTACTACACATAGCCCAGCTAGAAAGGTGTTTGGCATTGCACTCTCACTTTTTTTTTTTCTCTCTGCAAATCCCCCCAGCTTTCACAACTGGATACTAAAAGCAGAGTAATACTGCCAGCTATTAGTGGTACCACTGAGGAAATTACACAGACCATCAGGCACAGAGTAAATAACGTCTTCCTTTAAAGAGCCAGCAGCACAGGCAGAAGAAAGCAGGCTGAGATGTAGCAAAACTTCTCACACAGTCCTAGAGACTAAGACCTGACAAGTGGAGTGGCTGGGCACTCTTGCTTGCACTTCCACACCAACAGAAGCAGTCATGAACTTGGCAACCCACCCCAAGTGCCATTCAGACCTCCCTTCTCAGAATTGCTTGGAGCTAGCGTGAGGGGTTAGGAAACCTCCCCAGACCATGCAGAGCCAGTTTCCAAGCACCAGCAGTTGGGCATCATCACCAGATAATACTACAATGGGAGCTCACAAAGCTCACCTTCCCTCCAAAAGGCAGCATTACAGCTGCTCAGAACATGCTAATGCCTCACACTCCTTTGGCACCTCCCTTTCCTTCAGGAGGTGGAGAGTGGAATCCCAGCACTACTCTGCCTCCATTCCAGACCCCGCAAACAGCCCAGAAACTGCTTTGCATGACAGGGAATGGGGCAAAGTCCTTGGTATGCCTAAACAGGTCTGTGCTTCCCCTGCTCTACCTTCTGGCACTCTCACATCCCTGTGCATCTCCTGGAGCTCCTGCATGTTTCACTGCAGCTTCAGAGAGGGAAAAGCACAGGTATAATCTCTCCCTGAGTCCGTAAAAGGGGAGACATTAAAGAATGCTCTCAGTGGCTGTGAGATGATAGCACAGGAGCAGTGCTGAGGTTTGCTCAGCATTGCAGCATATGACATCACTGGCAGCGCCTCTCTCTCACTTTACTTCCCTGAGAGAATGCAGTAGATAAGAGTGCTACAACCCAATTTTCCTTTGCAGTACAATCCTTCTATGCAGCTATTACATCAGAAAGGGGTGCTTTAAACCCAGCACAAACTGCAGTCAAAGTGGTCTCCTGGAGGCTTAAGCGAGCTGGCTTGTATAGCTCCAGGAATTTTACTTTCAGCAGCGTAACAACAAAAAACTCAGGTTCACATATAGATCAAGATGCGTATTTCTGGCTCCACTCTTCAATTTACAGGTGGTACTCAGTGCATTACTCATGATGGGAAAAAACAGGAGCCAGGGGAAAAAAAATAGAAGGGCAGCCTAAGAAAGAGAGCATTAGTCCCGCACAAGAACACAGGTCTCCCTGTTTGCTGCCACGCCAAGATCTGAGACAGCATCACACTACCCACACCACACACACTCCACTGTGCCTCAAGTTTAACCTCCCACTATGTAGTCCCAGATCAAGGTATTTCTGAACCCTCAGCACTATGGCACAGCACCTTCTCCCCTACCTCACCTCCCCAGGTGAGCAACAGCTGGCTGTGAATTGATTCACGGTATCAGCAAAGCCAAAAAATTGCTCAGAACAAAAAGAGGAGAGAGAAAGGCTTTTCCCAGCCAGCAGGGGAATAAGGGAGAAGGAAAAGGAGCTGCTGAAGCTGACACTGTCACAGAGGCAATGCACTGGGATATATGGGATCCACTCCCTGTAATGAGATTCCCAACCAGGGCTGCACAAGGGACAAACTCCACTGCCGGCCATGAGATGTGATGGGGGCACATAAGGACAGACAATGCTTCCCCAAAATGAGGGGGGCAACAGTGTCAGGCACTGCAGAAATCCTGGAAAAGCAGGGTGCAAACCAAGGGTTTTTTCCTTAGGAGCTGATAGAGAGTCTAGGCAAGAACAAAAAAAAAACCAAAACTTGAAGAAAGGAAGAGTAAAGTGATGTACTGCAGATCAGTAGTGGAAACCAGAGCATGCTTGTTCTGTATCCCAACATCTGCCCTCTAATCACAAAACTGGTTGTCCACAGATAGCACTACAAAATCCTATGACCTCCTGTCTTCCTTCTGTCTGCTTCAGCAGAACACAGGCTATGACTGAGAGGTATTTTCATTATCCTTCCAATAGGTTTCTTCTTTTAAGATTTTTAAAAAACAAGCCTCAGATTCTGTTAATTTTAACTACTCCCAGCAACTTGCTTTTCCAGCAGTATTTATAGGTCCACCATTGGATGCAACCTGTAGTCTTCAAATACACAACTACTACTGTCAGACACCCTGCATCATTTCAGGTGAGGCAGCAACAATTCTGCAGGAAGAGTGGTGCCAAAGAGGATGACAGAAAGCGTTACCTTTCTTTTGAGAAACTTAACTCAAATTGGGCCAAATGACAGTCAAGAGTAAAAATATGGTAAACATCCAGAAAATAATGCAGCAAAAATCAGGAAAAACAAAGAATGTTCAGAGTGCTGCCACTAGTTGCATCTCGAAGAATAGCATGGGAGTTTAAAAAACAAGAAATTCAAGAGGGAAGGTTGTGGTGAGGAATGGAGGCTCAGAGGGGAATGAAAACTGCTGTCCAAAGACTGAAGAACTGGGTGTGAATTCCACACATGGAAAACCTACACCCGGTCTGCTTCCTTCTACATCACTTCTGCTTCCTTCCATCTTCTCTCTGGTTCATCTATGTAGACTATACATTTTTGCAGCATAAACTGTGTAACTCACTGTGCAGGCAGGTGCCCTCTGTGGTTTCAGTGTTTCAGACCCCTAACCCTCACACCTACCACTTGGCCTCACAGCCACATCTTCCAAACCTCAGCCCAGGGTTGCACTGTTTCTCAACCCACGATATTCTCTTAAATTTGCTTGCTACAGAAGCCAGAGCATGTAGTATGCAATATTTCACCCAGGCAGGCAGCCCTATAACAGTCCCTATATGGCTTTCTCCCTCCCTCTTACCTGCCCTGGTGTTGTATCTTGTCATGTTCATTTATACCTAATTGACACAAAGACTATGCCTTTACCCACCACATAAAGTGCCCCATGCATCTACAGTAATGCGCACAGAAATGCTAGGCACATTTTTAGCAGTCGTTCTTTTGAGCTTTTGCCCACCTGCCTTACTAACACTCTCAAACTCAGCTTAACACGGTAAGCAGAATTCACCTAGGGATAAACACTGCACTGGCTACAACTATTAAAAGAACACACATTCAGTCTCCATTTGCCAGAAATGAAAAATAAAGATCAAATTATTAACTAAAAAGCCATGGGTTGAGAGCAGACAAATTACTTGCTGTGCTGAAGTGCATACATGGGGAAAGGTAGCCATTTAAATTAACTGGCCCACTTATCAGGAATGACATCATAAAATACTAACCAGCTACAACCACAAGCATTCTGCTGTTAACCCCTGGATTCTGGCTTTAAATTTACCAATACACTCCAATGTCAAGCAAAAAGAAAGCTCCACCAGACCACATTACTTAGTAACTGGAATATAACCCAAAGGATTCCAGCATACTTTATTTTAGATTAACTGTTTTCAAAGCCTTTCTTTTTTCCTATTAAAAAAAAAATGATGGGGCACATTAGTGGTTCCAGCTTTAACTATAACCTGGAGTGATGATGAGAAAGCTGTCTGAAGTATTTCATGTCCATTCCTCAAAATAGCAGCTTCTCTCTTTCAGATACTGATGCACATATTTCTTTCAAGACTGAAGCTTGAGGCAACCTGACAAAAAGAAGAAAGATGTATCTGTAATCTAGACAGGTAAGAAAAGAGACCCCATAAAGAATTAAGATAAAAACAAACAAAAAAGCCTTCCCTGATGATGCAGGGACAAGGAGTAATGTTTTTTCCCCCAAGGGGATGGTGTAATTATTCATAACGGTACACTCAACAGCTCTGCAGATAAGGCAGACACTGCCATCCCTAGCAGGTGTGGTTACCACCACTGTCTTAATGACCCCAGGAAACAGCCCACCAATACCAGAACTACTGGTGGTCTCACATTTTAATGACAGGCTCATCAGCAGATAATGAGATACCATTAAAACATTTCACCTCCATTTTTGCTGGTAACTGGCAGAAGTTCAGTCAATGGCTCCTAAGGAAAACTCCCTATGTGCCCCACCAAATCAGTGAATTACCCATCTCCCCAAGTACAACTTCCGCTGCTCAGGCTCTCAGGGGCTATCCCCTCCCTTCTTGCTCTCACTAACTCATTGCAGCAGATTCATGCCAGCCCACAGTTTTTGCACTTTGTGCCCTCAAGGGGAAGGGCACCCGCTCTGGAGGCTTGACCCGGCTTTACGGCATTGTCACAGCTGGCTACCTATAAATCCAGTTGACAAACTGGTTCCAGGCACAAGCAAATTGGTAAGGCACCCTCCCCCAAGGCAGGGTTAAGCTCTGTCTAACCCAAGCTCAGGCAGACATTTCCAGCGAGGGAGATGTAGCTTAGCATATGGTTGGATCGGCTGTACCCTAAATCCTAGGAGGAGGCATCTCAGCTTCTACAGCTACAGGGTGCCTTCTTGCATGCTCAGCAGGAAGTAGCAAGGCGCCTAGACCAAGGGCTGTATGTAGTTGTTTGTGCAGGTGAGAGAGAGAAGAAGAGTCACACAGCAGACCTTCTTCAGAGTTGCAAAGCTTTCTCAGCAACCTACACTTGTACACCTACCCTGCAGTAAGCCCACTGTGGCTTTGGCACCTCTCCAGTGCAGCAGGTTTGCACTTAACTTCTTAGGGCTTCCAGCTCCCTCAACAGCCGTGCTGGAGAAGGTAACCTGGTCTGGGGCAGGAGATGAACACAAATGGCAAGACACATGTCCTAGGAGTGTCTCAGGTGCACAGCACCTCTAGTCAGGCCGCTTCCACGTCCAAGTATATGCCTACAGACAGCACAGATGGTCTGTTAAGACTAACCGACACATTAAGACAAAATAAGTTCAGGAATGCTTTTCCTACACAATTTTTTGGTACTTTTATCTCAGAAACTTCAGCAAGAACTGCTTTTTCTCAGTGTCTGATTTTTAATGGAAATGACTCCCTGCTCGCAAGCTTCACACTGGCCAGAACATCAGACTTTAAATTGGAGCAGGGACCCTCAGCTGCACTTACCACCCACCAGCGCCAGGTCAGCCCATTGCTGCTCCCGGTTACTGCAGTCAGGCTGATGAGGTTAGAGGGCAAGCAAAACAAGACAGCTCATAACCGTGTTTCCGCTTTTGAGGCATGGCCAATTTGCTGGTCCAAACTCACACCACCACTCTCGGCGTTCAGCAAGAGCCTACCCGCAGTGAGGGATGCTGGCAGCAAGTCACTTCAGGCGAGCCTGACCTCTAGCAAGCGGCGTATCTCGACCCGCACGGAGCAGGTAGAAGGATGGGGCTCATGCCGGGATCTTCCTCCTGCATCACGCTCCTCCGTCAGCACCCAGCAGTGGTCGTGCCACCTGGCGCACAGCCCCGAGAAACCACCCTCCCCTCCCCTCTACCTTGCCCCGCTTCTGCCAGCCACCTGCGCCCGACGGCCCGAGCTCCGCACCCCACACCCACCGCAGGTC
>VZSZ01002083.1:21173-74919 GCA_013398815.1 Ibidorhyncha struthersii
TTACTCCCTAAATCCTGTGTAAAGATGTACTACAGAGGCCCAATTACCTCCTCTGCACCCACTGTGATGACATGAAACAAATTTTTTTCATCATTGTGATATCTTTCAAATATGTGAGTTGCCAGGGACATGAAAGCAGCAGGAGCATGTTCAAGCTCCAGACCAGGAGTGTTCTTGGATGCGTGCTTAACTTGAAGCAGATGAACAGTACCACAGCTGAAGCGGATCTCCACTTTGAGGCTGAGGTCTAGTCGGACACCCTGTTGTACAGAAAATAAACCTAAACCAGACTAATCAAAGGAAGGTGAGCCTTCCATTGCTTTATGAGGTTAATATTGAATACATGTAAAACCATTTAGGAGGGAAGTTGCTGGGGAGACAGTTCTTCCCCAAAGATATCTCCCCATTATGTGAAGGTGAAAGACATGGTACCATGCCATCCATTCCACACCATTAGCAAACTAGGACCTGGTACCAAACCATTAGCAAACCAGTCCATTCTTCCCTGGACCCCAGGCCCATGCACTAGAGCTACTCCACGCCGTTTCTTTGCCTTGCAGTGGTGGACAGGACTCCTACCTAGTTGCCATGACGGTCTGCAACTGTTTTAAACCAAAGCCTCATAAAAAATGAGAGGCTTTTAAACCTCAGAGGCATTTGCTAGGATGAGCCATGAGTTTTCATACTTCATGGTGTGATTCTGGATGGAGAAGCCTAAATCTGACATATAAAGCAGAAGGACCTGCGGACCTCATTTAGCCTCCCTTCAGCCAGACAGGGACACTTATCCCATAGCTGGAAAATGCAAGAAGGTCCAAATCAGGACTTCCATAAATCTCTTCATCTCCACAGCTGAGAAATTGTCAAACTAGCTGCTACGCCTTTATTCTCCCCAGGGCACGGGGTTGGGTTTTATGAGTGACAGAAGCCTACCCACAGGCTTCTCTCATCTGCTGTCTTGAAACTGCACATCATTATGTCAGAGCTACTTTCCTGACTCAGACTGCACAGGATTGCAGCCCAAGTGCATACCCACGCACAAGATGCTGAGGGAGATTTTAAAGACAACTCAGCATTTAGTCCAGTCTTCTTTCTCTGCAGATAAAGGGATTTGGGATGTATTGTTTTTTGCCCCTACTCCTCTTCTGATCCATAAAGACACTCTGACCAGAAGATGGCATCATAATTTCTGTTGGTACATCCTAAAGGATAGGACTGTACTTTTCCTAGGCTGGTCTCTTCCCCTTTAGCCATCTTCATGAGATTCAGGCCACTTTAGCAGGCTTCAGGCCTCGACAGGGGCCCCAATATTTGTTAGACATTATGAATCACCTGCTCCTGGGTCCTCTTGCTAAATAGCTGCCAACATCACAGGTCAATAGCAGGGCAATGTATAGACTCCACACGAAGCATGCAGACTTGTACCAAACATTCAGTGCCATGGTTAGCCAGCTTTCACAGATCTGCACAGAAAGCAAGAGGGCCATATGCTCAAATAAAACCAGCTGGGTTCAGTACACGAAGCAACCTTGCCCAGTTCTACTAGAAGGAATAAGGGTGGTACTAGGTTTTTCTGGACTCTTAACTTCCCAGTCCTGTATGACTGATATAAATGCCAGACAGTTCAGTATAAAGCATTAAGAAAAGTTACAGATAGCATTTCAAATCTAGTTGGGAATGTTTCATTTCCTCTGCTCTCTTCTTGATTGTGCCTCTTTCGATTGTCAAGCAATATGACAACAAAGCACGAATGATCAGTATCCAGATGTGTCAAGCTGTCTCTGGACAGGTACTGCAACGAGATGGAGTGACATTCATGCAACTGAAGTGGACAGACAATGTTTTAGTATCAACAGTACAAAGTCTGTATTCTAAAGATAGCAAGATTTTTTTGAGAAGTGGCATCAAAGACAATAGCATTTCCTAACTGTCTAAAAATTTGATAAAATATTTTCAACTGAATACCAAGTCTTGTAGGATATATCCTGGTCATTCTTAAGTCAGAAGATCAGATAGATGGGGAAGTGAGGGTAGGAAGAGGTTGCATTATTTCATCCAAATATTTGACTGTGGATAACTTGTTAAAACTGAACAATATTTTCATTAACTATCCTGCAAAGTTGGGCCTCTAAAAGCCATATACAGGATGGAGTAGGGAACCAACCAACCTGGATGGTTTCCTCCTCCAGCCTGTATATGGCTTTTGCCTGAATGAAAATCCAGGCAAATGCAACCTAGCAGAATTTCAGTTCCTGATGAGGAACGGGGAAAGAGCCCAATGTACCCATCCTGCATTTTGGGACTAAGGTTCAAGAGTTTTTCTGCGTGTCGCAAAACCTGTGGTGCCAGAACATGGCTTTGTTTACCACGTCTTTTACATCCTGACTGCTCTGCATGCTGGTTCAGCATCCTTGCTGCATCTGCTGCACCACCAGTCTTTGCATTGCCTTGTTGTCTTTCATATCACCCACATGATTGCTTTCCTGGACCTGTCTGGCAAAGAACAAGGTTTCTGCCTGTTGGCACTTAGAACACCCCCAGGATGCTCTGCGAATAAGGACTTTTTTCTTCTAAACTCTTGCTCCTGCATCCTGCCTGGCAATGCTGCCAGAATGCGAACTCAGGCCTGGCAGGATTTGTCAATTTGGGCTCAGTGCCTTGCACACACAGCAAAATCACTCCTAGTCCCAGGCTGGCTGCGTGGGGGCCCCTGATGTGACTACTTACTGGTAGGGTTTAGCTGCAGACTGACTAAACCACTTGGATAGTGGAGTACCAGTTATGTATGGAAGGGGTTGTTTTGTACCATATGCTTCTGTCAAGTCAACCTTTCCATCTAAGATAATCACTTTTAAAAAACATCATCACTTAAAGGATAGAACTCTGATGGGGGTGGCAGGTAGGGCACAGAGGGGGAGGCCAGGGCATTGAGAGCAGGGCGGGGAAGATGCCACTACTCTGGTTTTGATCATTAATCCTAGGTGTGTCATAATAGCAAAAGGTGACTGTTTCCCCCCATATTGCCCATGACAAATTCATTTGCAAGGTGGTGATGTTAGAACCACAAGGGCTAACTCAGTGGTAACAATTCCAGGGCTGTGATGAAAATCATCCTGCATCCCTCCACTTGCTCATCAGGAGCAGCTAATACACATGTAGTGGAGACCACGATAAGGCTCAGTTTTGCCAGGACATGTTCTTCCTGTGCTGGCACAGGACAAGCTCCTGGCTGGTTCTAAAAATGGCCTGCAGGCTGTAACCCTAAACGCAGGGAGGAGATCATACTTCCTCACTAATTGTGCCCTTGGGCCCCCATAAATTACAGAGACACAGACCCTCAGTTAAGGCTGGAGGGCTGGCTATTTGTTTTTCCTGCAGAGCCTGGGCTGGTGTTGATTCATGACACTTGCTTAGAGGTTCTCTTTCAGTGCATTTGCATGAGACAGCAGCAGATATTAAAAGCACCGGAGGACATCTCCTAAGCAAACAGGGTTGTTAATCCTTGGCCAAACCCCAGCAGAGGAAATGTGATAATTTACACCCTACTTCCTGGGATTCTCCCCATCACTCCTGGGGACACAATTATACCTTGTCACTTCCTGCCTGGGGGCCAAGTCCTCCTGGCTTTAATGCACCCTTCTCGCTTTCCAGACCCTACCCAGAGGTCAGTTTCTTGCCAGACTCCAGCAGATTTCCATGAGCCTGCTCCCTCTGATCCCCTCCAAGAAAATTTGCAATGTAGGGATAGAGATTTAGGGTGGGTTTGCCCCTTGTCTGCTAGTAGTAAGGCAGTGCCTGCACACTCCAGAGCAAGCTCTGGTCTCCAGAAGCATTTTCGTAATAACTCAGCCCACCCATCCTTAGACATTTGTTCTGGCTTCTGAAGGCAAGTATTGTTGCAGATAGTGAAAAGCTGAAGCAATCAATGAGTGTTTGCAGGCTACCTGATGTGTCACAACATTCTAACCAGCTTTTGGGATTGGTCACCTTGCTGTAACCAACAGACCACACCCTGTGAGAGAAATCAGATCACATTTTTGCAGTTTGTGTTTTCAGAAAAGTTGAGGGATGCAGCTCAGTATACTGGTGTTCAAGTTTGCTTGAGAGCTACAGGGGTTTAGGGTCTTTAATACACAGTGGGATGAATATGCTATTTCATGTAGTATTGTGCTGAGGAATATGCTATTTCATGTAGTATTGTGCTGAGCTAACAAAGTTAGTTCAAAGGCTGGTAGAGCTGCAAAGCTCAATACTGCAGCATATGCAGGGACCAAGTTGTGTGGTGTGTTCATATGGCACTGTGCTGAAGCAGCTGTGCTATTTCTGGACCTGTCTCTGTGATCCATGCTCTGCTTTGGTGGCTAGGGTCATGGAGACATGCTGAGTGAGGATGAAAAGTGCCTCAAGGTAAAACATTGCAATCAAGCGTGCTGATACGTCTATGGCAGCCACCACTATCACAAACAATATTATTCAGTGTTGGCAGAAACAGAACCAAGAGTTTAGGACTAAGACTTTCTTACAGTGGGTGCTCTACAGACCTAACAGACACAAGCTGCCCTCAAAACTGGTGAGCCTAACAGAAAGGATAGGAGTGTTTCCTTGGAGCTTTACGATTGGATCCAAGACCTGTCTCTGTTTATATGGTAACTGACTCTTTCTATGGTAAACTCAATAAAATATTAGCGAGAGAGAGAATGTTCCAGGTACAGCTGATAGTAAGAAATATGCAGAAACTCTCTGTACTAGTTTCCTCTTATGTTCCAGTAAACAAGCCATGTTTACTCAGCTAACGAGCTTGAAAGCCTATGCACCTAAACATTTGCCTTTTACCCTAGCTGCATCACCAGATGTGACAGAAAAGATAACCTCTCCCTGCAAATAATGCACTTGAAATTACATTGCTGAATTACTGCTTGATCCAAATCTATATTGAGGTCTTTCTCACAATCAGACTAGCTTCAACTTACATTAAGATATCCTCTTAAACTGATTACACAAAGACATGAGAGCGAGTCAGTCTTAGAAAGCTGGTTTTGCTTGGTTTAAACGAAACAAGAGTAAATCCAGGAAAGTAAATCCATTTAGTCTGACTTGAAAACCTTTCTGTTCCTTTGTACAGAAATTGCCACTGCTGCATTCAGTATTCTGACTGTGTTATCCCTAGTTTGCCAGGTGAATTAGTTCCTGCCTCTGAAGGCACATCACTCAGGTGCCCTGCAAGAAGATGGGCCAATGCTATTGGCAATCTAACAGCAATTGCACTTTCATGGCACATTGTGCACTGGAGTAGTGCAAGACAGGTGGATCCCTGCATGTTTCCAGTTTTCCTGTTTCTGTTCCCAAAGGAACTGAAAAAAATTGCTTCTTTCAAAGTCCTTGAGGACAGAAGGCTGCTCCTCTCTGCCCACCACCTCCCTTTTTGTGATGACAGCTTCAGAAAAAGGATTGTGGGTCTCTGGATGCTCTTTCATTCAGTTGAGACGTTGTGCAGAGCTGCTTGCAGATTGCATATTCACTTTCTCTGAAGCTGGATTTCACTACTGACCAGAAAGCCTCTTACCCTCCCTGGGTCCAATTCAGAGAATCTATACCTACAGCAAATTTAGACCATTATTGCTGTGTCCCCCCACCCGCCCCGCCCTGAGACAGCCTGAAACTTCCTTCCTACATAAGAAAACTCTTGGCCCTAATCTAAGCAGTTCTTCAAGCAAACCTAGCTAGCCATAGGAGGTGGCAGGCCTGTCAGAGTTCACATAGTTTTCACTGGAGTTAGTAGTGCCCATTTCATTTAACAAGGACAAGAACTGAGAAGAAATTCTTCTGGTTTCAGGAACAAACCTTTTGCTGAGAGGAATCATCTTCTGGCCCTGTCTCTGTCTGTGCTGTGTACAAAGAAGCCCAGAGGCTCACAGTAGCTCACATGAGAAGGTTGACTGTCAGGTGATAAAAGCTAGGCAAGACAAACTGTCTGCCTTATGTCACTAAGTATCCCAGTGTCTTCCTAACGTTCCCCCACAGAAACTGACATTTCTTTAACAGCAAAATTATGAGGTGAAAACTTTAGTACCAAAAGGTTTCCCACCTTGCTAAAAACTATGGCAGCACCTCCACAAGCACGAGTAACAGGTGAGTGCAGCAGAGGTCAGTCACTACAGAAACCACTGGAGGCATGGGACATCCATGCTGCAGTAGTCAGCTCAGCATTAAGGGGGCTTTTGTTCAGCGAAAGTCACCATACTGCTCCATGTGCACATTTGCGTGTCTTCTACCCATGGTCTGGGGCATGGCTATGTTAAAGGTAGTTTGTAAATACCAACAGTTAGAACAAAGAATCTCAGGCAGGGCCATGCTATGCAACTGGTTATGCACAGGCTAGGTCGACCCTAGAACCAGAATCCCATACTAGCTCTGCCGTGGTAGCAGAAGTGAGAAGGCCCCTCCAAAATGGCATTGGTATCTCACATAACGTGCTCTGAGGCCAAATTCACTTTTGGATCAGCTTCAGAAACTCCATGTCCTTAGAGGCTTTGCACTGTTCTTCTCAGTGCCTGTGTTATTCCTCAAAAGTAGATTATTGTTGCTGGAGAAGATCCCAAAAGCTCTGACAGAGCCAAGGTTGACTTCCACAAGCAGCAGGCTGTCTTAGCAGTAATGTTGCTCTTCTTCAATTCCAGTGCTGCATGCTCAAAACAGTGAGTAGAATTTAGATCAGACAGGCAGTGGAAAATTGCCCCTGTGTCTATCAGTACATTGAGAGAATGTATCGTTCAACACTAGGGGCTGTTTTTCAGTCTGGCCTCCAAAAATTCCCCCAAATGAAGCACAGTGACAGCCACCTCCGAGGCCTGGATGACAGTCTTCCATTTGTTGTTTCCACCTAGCCAGTTGCTGGACATTTTATCATTACTTATTCTTTAGGTCAATTGGAGGCATCATTTCAAAATCCATCTGATCCATCACACTGCTCTTTGTTACCAGCAGACTGCAAGCATCTGGAGCTTATTTCCTCCACATGGTGGAAGGGAAACATTCTTGCTGGCTTTTCATTTTGTTTATATCGCAAAATTACTTAGTTCTGAAACAAAACTGACCAAATCTTTGCTTGTGTTTCAAGTTTAATAGATTGTAACAGGTTATTACTAACGCTGATTATTTGGAGACATTTCCAGTTCTCTTCCTCTTCTACTTTTATGTGATCTGAGCTGGGCACACTTTCAGCAATCTTACCTTTGTCAGGTACCAGTCAAACTGTCCCCAGGCATAAAGGGCAGAAGCAAAAGGAAGATGTCTCAGAGTTTTTCTGGGACAAAATGCTGGAATGCATTGCTTCTTTGTTCCCAAGGACAGCCTTGAAAAACCCCCACATGCACTACGTGGTATTGCCTAGTGCATTGGCTTGTGAAGCTGTCTTAGATCCTGATGACTCCATATCAACTTTCCAGTGCCTCATTTTTGCAGACTCATTTTTGCATGGTTATTAAATGTGGGTAGTTGTTAATGTGCTTCCATGTCTCTAACAGAGAGGAGTTGCACCACAGAGAAAAGTAAGCACCGCTACTAAATGCAGTATCATGCCTAAGACATTTCACTGTGACATACCACTAACCTGGTGGACTCTGCTCTGAGTACCTGGGTGAAGAGTATGCTCACATCAGACTGGTCTGAAGAGGTCCCTTCACTCACTGTCAGAGAATCACAGACTGGCTGAGGTTAGAAGGACCTCTGGAGGCCATCTGGTCCGACCTCCCTGGTCCAGCACAGCCACTTTAAGCCAGTTGCCCAGGACCACGTCTGGATGGCTTTGGCGTATCATCCACCACCTCTCTCGGCAACATGTGCCAGCGCTCGGTCACCCTCACAGTGAAAAAAAGTTTCCCGATGTTCAGAGGGGAAACTGTGTTTCAGTTTGTGCCCATTGCATTGCCTCTTGTCCTGTAATCAGGCACCACTGAAATGAGACTAGCTCCGACTTATTTGCGCCCTCCTGTCAGATTTTTATACACATTGAAGAGATCCATGCTTCTCTCTTCATTTCTGTTTTTCTGTTTGTTTTTTTTTGTTTCGTTTTGTTTTTGGGGGTTGTTTTTTTTTGATACAGAAAGACCTTTCCTCCAAAGGAGATTTCTTCCTCCAGCTGACATGATACAAGTAAAACATCTCATGCACACTTACCTGAGCCACAATCTTTGATGGGATGTCCTTTCCCATGTAGACATCTGTGATCTCATACAGGGGATACCTACAGAAGAAAAGAATCATCTGCTAAACCAGCCAGCTGCTGAATGATTGCTCTGCTCCTACCAGGATTAAAAGGCAGCCTGCAAAGCACTTACCCACATCACAGTCATACTGGGAAGTTTGAACTACTCTGGTAACAAGATATCCTTGAGCTGCAGAGGGAAGATCATTAAAGGGGTGATGGCTCTGATTTTGAACTGTGTGGCAGATCCCCTTTGTCAGCTATAATAGCCACAGAGTCCCACAAGGCTGTTAAAGCAAGCCTTCATCTCTGTCTGTCTTAGAAATGCTGGGTTTTTAGCGATACTGTGCAGAAAGACTCCATTACCATTGCTCTCAGAGCAGCATAAGGAATTAGAGCATGACAGGATCCCATGGATTTGGTTGCTGGCTCTCCAGATGTGGTGCATCGACAGTAGTTAGAGTCAGAAAGATGTCTGTATAAAGCTGTCACCTTCTAATTTACTACCTGCTGCCTGTATCATGCGTGGGTGATCACATCTGCCTGAAGACCTCACAGCAACATGCTGTTAGCGCTTCCCATGGTGATGCAGAAGCAATGTAGAAGTAAGTGAGTAAGGCAGATTTTTATTTTGTCCTCTCAGGCACCATTAGAAGACTTGCTACTGAAGTGAGAATGACTGACTCCTTCACTAATTGCTGGAAGGGCAGAGATAAGTCCCAGGTGCAGGCTGACTTTGCAGTACTGAGTGATACAGTATTTGCTATGCCAGATATACTAAGTCATAATCCAGGCCACATTGCCTTGCACATCACATTAAAAAACTAACGAAGAGAGTCTTCTTAATCATCATCATGCATGTCTGCACTTCCAGAGGTCACTAAAGTAGCAGCCAGAAAAGGAAGAGTATTTCTGACGAAGACTGCACCAACTGCATGTGCACGTGACCCAGCGAAGTGGGCAGTAGGAAGCAATGAGGAGTGGGGTTGACCAGCGTAAATGCAATTAGGGATTAGGAATACAGAAAATATGACTTGAATTTCAAACAACAAACTTCAGCATCACAACTGTGTTTAATTCAACGTGATTTAAAAGCCAAAGGAGAAGACACCTGTAAGTGTTCAAATCTCTGTTACGAAACCCACTCAAAACCCTCCCTAGTATTCCTGCTGAGATCCCAAAACAGTTTCTGAAAGATTTCATGACATGTTTCATTTATGCTTTTGGTAATGGTGATGGTGATCACAGATACAGTTATTTTTGCCAGGGAAATCTGTGTTCCCACCTTTTCAAAATGTGGGCTTTCATTCTCATATCCATATTCAACACCATAACTGCACCATGCCAAAAAAAATGACTGCAAAAACATGAACAGAGGAACAATAAAGTAGAGCTAAAAAGAAGTAGGGGTGAAGGGGAACAACTCTCACTGTGCTACGTAGTTTCTCTTTTCCTACTGGTTGGTTACCCAGCCCAATCAAGTGCAAGTCAATCAACTGACATCTGATGTGTTTTCCAGACGGATCAGCAGCGATGCATATCTGATACACGGATGTTTCAACCTGGATTTGCTAGCTATCCAGCAATCAGCCAGAATCCTGATGCTGATCATTCACAGATGTTGCAAAAAGAAAGAAATTGCTCCATCCACTGCAATTAAATTTGTGTCTTTTACTCTTAGTCAGCCACAGCAGCAGTCTCCTATGGAAAGCAAAGTGGGACTCTCAGCTCGGATGGTGGGGTTTTGCAGTTGGCTGCATTGTAGGTGTTGCTCCTTTGAAAGAAGATCCCCTGAAGCCATTTCTGAAGCACGGGGAACTTTGGTTTAGCTGTTCAAAGGGCATCTTTGACTATTGCCAGCACTGAGGGCTGTGTTTGAAATCAAAGTCACAGCTGCTAAACTGGCTTCTTCATTCAGTGGGGAGATTCAACGAGCCCATTGGAAAGCATGCGCAAGGGGCTGTGTAGTTAAGGGGCGGCTACACTCAGGGCTGCAGTTGGGGTGGCACACACCATCAGCCTGGCAGCAGTACTAAAAGCACTAAACTCTTCAGCTTAGCATTGACAATATCTGCACCATCAGTTCTGGTTCCTGAAAAATCATGGGACAGGCCTGAAAATATCAGATAGAAAAATAAAAGGAGGTGAAATTTGTTTTGTGTGATTTTGAGTACTTGGTGAGTCCAGTTTTCACATTATTCTTTGTGATCACAACTGTTATCAGTGCCTGCTTTATGAAAACTGTGGTTGTCACCAAGGACTATGTGACTCTGGTCTTGGGAAGACAATGTGTAGACGTGAATCTCCAATATGTAGAAATTAATTTCAGTTTCCAAGGTGCCCAGCTCACCTCGTCCTGCCAGAAATCATATTCCAGGGTCTTCTGGATGCTCTGAGCATGGCCAACTGAGGAATTTGCAGGACTACACCGGGGTCCACCAAAAGATATCATGTGGAGAAGAAGTGGCAGGGAAGGCTTTAAGCTGGGAGTTCCCTACTTCTCTTTAAATTATGGAAATACTTACTCTGCAGAGGTACCGGAAGGCACAGCATAATTTACCAGTACAGCATGGAAATGTTGCTAGTCTGCCACAGGTTCATGTAGGCTTGCTGAGTGGTGTTTCTGATTCCAGGAAAGTGTACTTGGGGAAGGACAGCAGGTCAGCAGCCTCCCTTCCCCTCCGTTGTAACATATTCGATATGTAGGGTATCCACCAGTTGAAGGGGGAACACTTCCGAGGTGTGTGTTATATTACTCTCAGCCTACTGCTCCTTTGATCCAGAAAGTCTTGGATGTCCTTTTCGGTACAAGTTAAATATAGCACTTATGTTGTTGTTGTGCTCTTTCTTCATCATGTGTTCCCCAAAGTGGTGCCAGCAGTGATCCGGTTACAGAGAAGCCTTGTCTGTCAGAGAGGGCACAGGTGCCACCCAAAGTCAGCAGCAAGAGGCAGTGTGTGCAACCTGTGCTATCACTTGCCATGACGAAGAAGTTGTTGAAACAGAGGGTCATGCACACACACAGCTCTGCTTGATACCCCTTGTGCGACCAGATGAGGAGGCTCCTGTGGCAAGATGCCTGGCCTGTGCATGTGTGAGCAGCTCCTGGTGAACACCATGCGTGACAGAGTGGAGCTCACTCTCCAACCAGGCAAAAGCCTTCATGAAAGCAACATCAAAAGTTACATTTCAGGCAGAGTCAGAAAATGTAAGGGAGATGAATACTGTGATCCCAGAGCAGACAGCACTGGCTAGCAAAGGCATATGGTCCACATGGCCTGGGGAGACACAGAGTTAATCATTAATTTCTGTTAGGGCACAAGGGCTGTGTTAGCATGTGCTTATAACCAGACTTATGCTGAAGAGTGCTGTTGCCTGCCACACTAGCAGGGCTTCAGCATGCATGCAAAATTCAGCCTCTACTGGGCAGAATTACTCCTTAGCCCAAAAGCACTTGAAAACAGTACAAATCTCTCCATTGCTCCTCATGCCCTGTACCATGTTTTTCAGTCCTGATCCACTCGCCTCTAGGAACTTTTAGTAAAAGTTGTTCCTCACAGAGGGGAAGGAGGAGGAAATACCCCCCTCTGCCGTCAGCAAATCCTTCAGGGATACATAGGAGCAAAGCAATGTCAGTGGGTAGGTATTACCACTGCCCCTGTGAGGCTACTCAGTCAAGTCCAGCTCTACTCTCCTTGGATCAGAAAAAGAGGAGAAAAAAAAAAAATCTCAGCTAGTTATTTGATCTGGTACTAGAAGAGAGTTTGACTTCTTCCCCCCCCAAAGCACTATTTCAACGGCTGCTCATAAAGGAAGTTCCATGGTTATAAATCTCCCAGGAGCCTCTTGCATGAAGAGCGTTCATGTTAATCTACCATGGCAGTCTTTTCCCTTTCCTTTTAGTAAACGAAAGGTGAAGATGTATAAGCTGGAGTTTCTGAGGTCACTGGCTTACAGGGCAAGAGACACGACATATGCTTTACATTGCTTTAAACTCCAGCTCTGAAGCCTGTGGGGACATTCTTGTTCTGCGCTGGGCTGTTTCCTGCTCCTCCCCTCTAAGTCTTCTTACTCTCCTTTTGGTTGGGATGCTGGATGGTGGTGCAAATCAGGAGTAACATTTTAGAGCCAGTGAAACTATTTTCATGAATGTGAAAGCTACATAAACAAGAATGGCATCAGGCCTAACAGTT
Source organism: Ibidorhyncha struthersii (assembly GCA_013398815.1). Taxonomy (NCBI): domain Eukaryota; kingdom Metazoa; phylum Chordata; class Aves; order Charadriiformes; family Charadriidae; genus Ibidorhyncha; species Ibidorhyncha struthersii. Next base: position 33,570 of record VZSZ01002083.1, read on the forward strand.
CAAAAATAAACCTCTTCTAGCAGAGAAAAAGTTTTTTTTTTTTCTGAGATCACTTATCTTCTTGAAAGAAAGCACACAAATTATTCAGACATGTTTTCACTTAAAATTCTATCTAAAGAGGCTTTGTGCCACACAGACTGACATCATAGTTAAGCAGGAAATAATTTTGTCATGTCCCCACTTGCCATCCCCAGCCTTCTCATGCCCTTGACTTTTTCTCACCCCTGTCCCCTCTCCCTCTTATGCATAATTTTCAGAAAAGCAGTATATTTCTGCTTGCTAAGGCTGTGAGTATTTCATTTCTTCTCCAAATCAAGAGGTTTTTTTCTAGTTCTTCCTTATAAGAGGGCACTTAAACTCTCTCAAAGCTGAGGATTAAGAATGGGAAGAACTTTAAGGGGGTTTATGCACATGGGAATATGCATTTGGGTGCTCTTAAGAGGTGGGCTAGAAGTCTTAAGTATTTTTGAGGAAAACCAGACTTAGGTATAAAAATCCCCAAAGCTCTCAGAATGGCCTGGGAGCGTGACAATCAGGACAATATTGCCTTCTTCCTATTAAGCAGCCATTCACATCAAACAGTTGCAAAAGAGATCCAAAGGCAATTTTCCTACAGATGCCTTTGGCTTCTTCCAGAAACAGTAGTATCTCAAGCTGTGATTTTGAGGTAAGAAATTTTGAAAGTGCTTTTTTTTCTCCCATTATAAATACAAAAGTTGCAAGACTGAAAGCTTTACAGACCAGGAGGCTGCTCAGTTTTTATCTGGGCTGTTGAATATGGGACGCTTGTCTCAGAGAGAATAATAAAAATCTCTTGGAGTCAAAGAAATCGAATGTGTTTTTTAGCATTCTTTTCCTACCCAAACACAAAATAGCCTCTTTGATATCAGAGACTTATTTCAGGCACATGTAAGAGCAGCAAGGATAGACAGCTGGATTAAAAAAAAAAAAAGCCTAACAAACTGTGCAAAACAGAGAGCAGAAGGATGAAAGATCCATCTTTAAACAAGAGCCCATTAGTGAGGAAAACCAGCTTCAACGTCCTGTTCTGGTGAAGGGACACTGAAGATGGCAACAAGCCTGCTCATCCCAGCTCACAGCAGAGCATGTTGGAAAGGGCTGCTCTCAAGTCCCTCCATTAGCAGAACGGCATTTCAATTCAACAGAAGTTTGCTAGACTAGAGTTTGGAGTGCACCTTCATACTGCCATGCTTTATCTGCCTTGCAGATCCAGTCAGGATGCAAATCATATATTAATCTGTTGTTCTGAAAACGTCTCACATCGATTTGGCAGGGCATTTAAGCATTTATAAGGCCCTGATGAATTCCTGTGTCTAGGCCAACCTGATTAATTTGTGACTTTTTAAGGAAAGCAAGATGGAGGGCTGCAGCTCTAATACAGCAAATAGGTAATCTAAAATAACTTCTGGACAGTATTTAAAATATTAGGAATTAGTTGCTTTCTTGCTTGTTAGACAAAAGCTGTTAGCAATACATGGAGACAGGGAGGAATTCTTCAAATGTGACAAAGAGAAAAAGTTACAGTTTGGAAGGGATTTTTCTAAGTCATTCATCATAATTTTCTGAAATCAGAAACTCAGAAAGCAGAGGTGAAACTCCCACTGAATTAAATAGGGACAGAAGCAGGTCAGAAGCAAACAGTTTGTTAAAGTTTCTACCTAGAGATCTGACAAAATGGCAATGTGCTACAGCAAAGCCTGACTCAATGTTTGGCTATGTGTATTACCAACCAGGAAACATGTATGTCATTAAATAGCAAGAAGAAATTGCTGCTCAGAAGGACACAGTCTGCTGAGCAGTCTGAAGCAATCTGTTTCATAGCCAAAACTATAGCCACATCCAATATCCCAGGCATTTGAATGGGAGGACTCCAAAAGGTCTCTCCCCAGGCTCCAGAGCTCCGTGCTCCTCAGATGATTTAGGCACTGAGGCAGAGGCTAGCAAAAAAATGATACCCTGTTTTATAAGGCATTCCTTGCAGGCAAGGAAATGCTGCTATGGAGCATGCTGTCTTGCGCTGCTTATTGGAAAACACCTGGGCAAAAAACACATCAGAGAATCACTCTAAAAGCTCTTTCGCAAGCTCAGTGCTTTGCCCTGCTTCAGCCCTGCATAACAGCCTGCATCTGTGTCACAGCTACAGGGCATTTAATCTACACTCTGACACAGCAGGATGAATATATTCTTCCCCAGGTCAAAAAGCTGGAAAAGAGCAGGTTTTGGCTCTTGCCCATGATGCAAAGAGGCCAAATGAAGCCTGGAGGGAGTCTGACTAATGGCATTAGATTAGATTCCATGGTTTTGTGTGAATCAAACAGGGTTAAAAATCTCCATTCCCAGCAGATAGCACCCCCTGTTTCACTGATCTTTTTTTTTGTGGTTAGTGTGACAGCAGCTCACAGGCAACCGAGCCTGCAGAATAAGAGCTTAGTGGTCCTAGAAGCCATTAGCTCTGGCCTTTACTTGAGACTGACATGAAAGACCAGCAAGCCTGGATCAACACAGGAATACCACGCCTTTGCAAGAATGAAGATGCAGCAGCGTAGCCATAAAGAAAATAATGTCATCTAAGGGCAGCTGTCCTCTGTGTACCGCGGGGATGGCTGCATGGGCTCTGTCCTGTGCTCTTCAAACCCACTCCTAGCGAGATCAGTTCCTTGGCTGTGGACACCATGGGCTGCATTGCCCCTGTGCATGGGAGGATAACATTACAGCCCTGGGCAGTGCAAGACAGCATGCTCCATAGCAGGATTTCCTTGCCTGCAAGGTGGCAGAGAAATGCATGATGCCAGCAAGGTTCCAGCAGCCCTTTCTCTCACCACCTGGAAGTCCAGTGCTTATTCAGGGCTAACAGCTCCCATCTTCCTGGAGAAGATGTTGGGTTAATAGACACACACACACAAAAAAAAACCCTGTAATGGTTATTTTCCATAAGGATTTAAAAATTCAGTGTAGTTATTGTATCCATTTATTCAGGATCCTGACAGTTATGTAAGCACACAGCAGGCCAAGAAAGATGTTTTTTCTCTCAGAGAATAAATTATTTCTTGCTAATTAATTACAGGGGAAACAGGAACATGCGCTAGTGTTTAAGCAGAGAAAAGCCAGGCTAAGTGTAGCAGGACTGCTGGTATTGTTGAGATGTGGTGTCCCAGGGTACTAGGACACCATTTCCAGCCCAGATACACATCCTATGTGACCTTGGGCAATGCACACAGCCTATCCAAGGCTTATGTCAGTGCCATTTTACACCACAGGGGTCAGAGATGGGGGTACATGACATGCCGCAGCTGGTCTGTGCATGTGCTGTTTCTAGTGCCTCCTAAACAATTGCAACAGTCTGGCCTCGTCTCTCTTTTCCAAAGCAGGCTGAAACTGTGAATGGCTTCAGCCCTTCTCCTTAGCAGTACTGGTCAAAACAAGCTCTTTTCTTAACACAAAACACAGTTCACAGTCTCTGTCCCCCTATTTAAAATGCTGCTCAGGGATATTTTAAGAGTGTAACGTGTCCCCTACATCAGCCAGTTTGATCTATGAAGGGGAAAATCTAATTGTAACTGCTCAGCATTGGTAATTTGTGACCAAAGAATGATGTGGCATGAAGGGCAAGAAGGCCCAGCTACAAGAAGGGATTAAACTGGCTGGAAGCAGGAATGCCAGAGACAGAAGCACTCCTTGCAAGGGAATGAAGTTTCCCTTGGTGATGAGATAAGAAACAGCCTCAGCATTGTCTTGTAGCCATCCTGGAATGGGAGCAGTCAGGGGCCCAAGCTTACGGGCCACCTTTGGGGAGCAGAGCTGTGCTGGGGGATGGACCACAGCTGGGCTGAGGTGCCCCGTGCAACTGCTGTTGGGATTGGTGCTGGTGCAAGTGAGTATAAAGAATTTGCTTGTGATGCATCTTTGCAGACTCCATGTAGAACCACTCATTGCCATCGGACTCTCCCTTGTCCATTGTTCATTAAATTTTTCTTTTATATTGGAGTACAAATGTGTTTAATTTGACCTGAGGGATATCATAAAAATTCTCCAACATCTACCATGATAATTCCTCTTCCAATGAATTATCTGATCCTGGCTTATCAGAAATAAAAGGCAAACTCATGAGTCTGATGCCAGCTTCTGGACACATGCACAAAACATACTACCAACAAGCTACCTTCACCAGCTGGGAAGGACGAGAGTTACTTGCCCTTTCCCAAGTGGAAAGAGCTCACATCTTGTGTGATGCTATGCTGGACCGTTGATAACCTCTGTAAGTACAGAGGAGTGTCTTATCAAGTCCAGCTCATCTGACTTTCTCTCCCACACCTGGAGACTTCAAAAGCTTCTCTAAGGAAGCTTTACCAGGAGAGCACACGGTAAAGATTTGCCAGTACCTCACTGGCCAGCAGAGATGATGTGTTTGCTCTGCCTTCTTGCCTCTTAAACACCCAGAAAAATTTCATCCAGCGTTAGCATTTTCCTGTAGAGGCTAGATTACAGCTGATTTTTTTAAAGAACTGCCTAATTTCATGTTAAAGCCCTTGAGTGCTGGTGAGTCCCAAACCTGTTCTGCTGCCTCATTCAATTTACCCTCACAGCCAGGTTCCCGCTGAGACCAGCACCTGCTCCCTGTGTGCTGAGGTAAGGCTCCTGGCTGGAGGTAGACTTCTGGCAGAAAATCTCATTTCCAGGGGACAAGAATTCAATAACATACTTTAGAAAAATAACCTAGCTTCAGCTGCATCATTTTGCCCCACATCTTTGGAGCACTTACTGGGTTCCCCCGCTTTATTTCTGATGATGGAATCTGTGTTTGCACCAACAGCCTGCATTTGGTTTTATTGAATAATTTGCAGGGTGTCTCCATTTTAATCTGAATCTCTTTGACAGATCCAGCAGTTAATTCTATAATTTCAACACTTACGTGGATTCAGCTGAATGTTTGCTGGAGCTGAGACTACAATTTAGGCAGTGCTGGTTTCCCAGAAGGTCAGGCTGCTGTACTTTTTCCCCTGCCATACTCCCAGGCCACAAACAGGGCTTTTCAGTTCCTGTCCCACTCGGTTTGGATTTAACTCCACCCAGAGACTGGTGTCTTTTCCAGCTACAGTAGCTTGTACCAACTTCCACGGTTACTCATACACCTTTCTGTAGGTCCCTCCTTCAGCCGGCCAGGCAGACTCCACTATGTAGGAGACACTATTGCTCTCAGTGGAAGCCTGCCCACCTTGTCCAGCTAACAGCCCAGGATCAAAACCTTGAATGAACAATGGTAGGCCTGAGCCCAGCTCTCTGCTAGAGGGATATAATGACATCCATCAGCCCTCAGATCCTGCTTGATCTTAGAGTACATTCTGTAAGCAGGATAACTCTTACTGCTGAGTCCCGATGGGAAAAGATGAGGGGTAGAAGGACAGTAAGAACACTTTGGTAAAAACTGGGGACAAAATGGCATTGCTCCCAGCATCCCAGCCTTCTAAGTTGGTATATCCTTTCTGCAGTGGCAAGAAGAGCCAGAGTTTTCCCAGATCTGTGTGTCTCAAAATGCAGATATAACCGCCTTCCACATTATGGCAGGCCTGCAGTGGCCTGTCATTTCCATCCTAGCACATTTCTGCCCCTTTGCATCACAGCTATGCCAAACCAATCTTTGCACATAGACAGTAGTCATGCTCTCTTTCAGGATGGTCTACCCTTTTGTGTATGGGGGTCCTGCACTGCAGTATCCACCCTGTGGTAACTGCTGAAGTTCAGCACAGTAATTTTCTACATGCTAGTTTCAATGGGCATTGCCATTTATTGTTCCTCAGCTCACCCTTTGCTTTGTTCAGTTTATGTCAGTGTTCACGAGCTTCATCCTAAGGACTGGTTCTTTCCTCACTCCATTTGCATATTCCCGGATGACAATAAACCTCACACTGTTTGCTTTCTCTTTTTGTGTCTGAGGTAATTTTTCTACTCAATGACAATAAGGATCTTCTCACCTCCATTTTGTCTATACCTTTCCCTCTGACTGCAGAGTATCCACACGGTATCACCCCCTACTCTTCCTACTTTTGAAATGTGAATGAAGTTCTGGGCCTGAGCTCAGCCCAGCCCCATCAACACCAGTTGAGCCAAGCTTGCTGTCACTAGGAAACGAGAAGGGGAAGTTCAGGATAGCCAACTGCCTTCTAACCACTGAAGTACAGCCATGATGGTATGGAGGGACTGGGCTTCCTGGAATAAGGAAAACTGGTCTGATGCTTCTTTCAGTTACACAAACTTCATAATCATATAGCTCCACTGGGCTGAGCTGTGATTTACCCTGGCTGAGAGAAATAAGATGCTTATCCATGCCCATGACTTCATCTCTGCTTTTCACCCCAAACAATTTATGCTGTGCCTCAAGCCTCCCCTCTCCTGACTCTGCCTAATGGGCATGCACCAGATGACAAGACAGAGACATCCCTTTGATTCCTTTTGATCATGTTTGATTACCTTCTCAGAAGACGAGAAAGTTACACGTACTCTGGAGGACAGGTCAGAGCTGAGAATGAATGCAACCTGGCTTCAGTATGAAGAGATCACTTCTAGTAAAGCAAAGGAATGTTTTATTTATTGGTTCTAGCATTTCATAGTCCCCTTAGGATGTGAAGAGGATGCAGAGGGGAGGACGCACTTAATTCTTTCAAAAAGCTACAACAACAAAATATACAAGAGAATAGGAAAATGGAAAAAAACTATCAGAAGAGGCAGTTCAATCTTGGGAACAGACAGGAAGCAGTAGAACTGCAACAAGGAAAAACACATCCTTACCAGCATAAATAAAAAAACCCAAACAATAAAACAAGGCAAAGATAACAAAAAAGTAGCCTAAGTTGAGGTCCCCTTACTCATCAGTTGGTAGCAAAGGAAGGCAGCCCTCCAACCGTTGTTTCTTGTGGTAAGGTTCCAGCCAAAGTAGAGTCCAGCACCATGAAAGAAAAAAACAAAAGAAGAAAAATATGGAAAAATTCTCTGTCAAGGAGTCTGCCATCTAACAGCACAGGACCCGTGGAGGATTTTTTTGTATGCTTTGCAGACAAGAAACTGAAGCGTCAAGCAACAACATGGCTTGACCAAGATGATGCAGAGCAAACATCTACAGTCATGATAAGTCATTTAAATGTTGCCTCAAAATACCCTTTTGAGATAAAGAGAAAGCTTGAGAATCATGGAGCTATGCCAGTGGAGACCATGAAAATAACTACAAAAATCCAGCCTACAACATGTCTTCCTAACACTGTTTTCAGCTAATGCAGATATTATGATTCCATTCTTTCCTAAGGCCAAGATAATGCAGGCTTACAGTGACACCTCCTTTCTCTGGAGATGCTTTGAAATTACTGAGCCATCTGTCTGCTGCCATCTGTTGTTGCCTTGGAAATGAATTTGTCAGGTCAGCTGGAAACAGGTTTCAAATAAACCACTGCTCTGAAAGACAGTGCACAATTGCAGTTGGTGGCATCACCTTCTCATCGTGGTGCATCTGCCTCCCAGGAACTCCCAGCTGATGCCTGCTTCTTCTGTGGGGAAAGCATTCTCCTTCAGCAGGACAACTACTGCTTGAGCGTATCTCCCCCTTGCAGTGGAGCACGTGGGCACACTTTGAATCCCACCCACATACATAGGAAGGGTGCTGTGCAATGGGGCATAGACCACTTCTGCGGCAACTGTGAGCCTGTGTGCACAATCATTTCTGTGAGTAGCCAGGACACAGTCCTGTGGGGCACTTCTGGGGAGAGAAGTTGAGCTCTCTGGTCAGTCCAGCCATGTGTCTTCCTCCCCAGCCCCTAATTACAAAGTAATTCTGCAAACCCTCCATTGCTATTGCACTCAATGGCTCCTCTCGTGTTGTCTCTCTTCCCCAGGTCTGCAAGCCTTTTTCTTGGGGAATATGGAAAAACGGTCATTGAACAGCACATGCTACAGTTCCAGGCAAACACCTTGTCTAATGCTTGGGCACTGGAGTCTTTCTAGTTGCTGGAATAAAAAAAGGCACATGGAAAGGCAGGCGGAGGCATGGGACCTCCCTTTTTCTGCAGTGTATACAGCCCTGCACTTAGTGTCAAGTCACAGTGTCAGCTATGCCCATGAGGGCATGCTCAGGACAGAGATCCAGCCTCTGCAGGATGGTGTAGGATGCATTACATTTCTGGCTATCCAAGTAAGTAAGCAACAATATATTTAGATAATCTGGGGCTCACAGAGGGCATGAAAATGTGCTTGGGAAGATGTTTAGGCTGGAATGGGTTCCCTCAAGGCTTCATGCTGTCTCAGAGCACTGCCAGCAGCACTCATGCTACCTCAGCTATTAGGTGCACATAAGCTTGGAGTCAAGCTCTGCACACCTTTGCTGCATAAAGCTGCCTACACCACTCAAATTCACTTGCTGGTGAGTGGCAGGACCAATTCATGTCCGCTATGGCATAAGGAATGTGGAATTATAGGCAAGATAAGCCCTGAGGAAGATGCCCCTTTACTATATTTGTAGGACCATACCAAATATTGTTTCTGTATACCCATTCTTTGCAGGGGTGAGCTATCCCATAGCTACTGCATCTCTTCTCATAAGGTGGTTAGATTCACAAAAAGGGTCAGCATACAGGGAAACTGTCTGTATTTCCTTTGGGCACAGAGCAGACTACACAGAAAGTCTGAATTTGAAGGTAGCTTTAGGTGTAGTCCTGAACAGACAGCAGCAGGTAAACAGCCACCTCCTGTAAAATGGGTAACTGCTGGTCCTTTCTCACCCATGTTATTGCTTCACTGTTACCCAACAAATATCCAGTGCACTTGCACTCTGCTACCAAGGCTGTGAAGGAAGAGAAAGAGGAACTGCTCCCTGTGCCAGTGCTCCCCGCTTGCAGCAAGGAGACAGGAATCTTCCCTTAATTGCCTTTGCCTTGACACAAGATCTGAGCAGAAAAGGCAGCAGGGTTGATCAAGGTGGGGACATACTACTGTTTTGCAGAGAAATCAAGTTCTAGGCACAATCCCACCAGGCCACAAATGCAGAAGGTCCAGATGAGGTGATCATATAAAAATATTAAGTGCATATTTCCTGCAGAGGAGAGCAGAGTGAAGCAGATGACTCCCACTGAATAATGTGAGCATAATTTTCTGGAGAGCTACACCACCTGACCCGCACCCTTATTCCCCAACACTGGCAGGCAGGATTCCCAAGGGAGAGGCACTTTTCCACAGGAAGGTGTGGAAAGGAGACATTGTCTTTTATGCAGAGCTAGAACAACTTAAGACTGCACTTTTATGCCTTCATTTACACTTTTAAATCAGAATGCTCGTCTTCCCTCCCCCAGGCACAAACAGAATAGATGAGCTGGCTATGGGCAGAGCAGAAAGGGGACTGAGCAGTGAAAGACAGTGCTTCGCCAGGATCCCACTGGGTGAGAGGAGCCACGTCATTTTGTCTCAGTAGAGACCCTGGGCTGTGTTCTTCAAAATTGCAAGCAACTTGGAAAACTAAAATCCCTGTTTGAAGATGACAGGGGCACTCAACTCCTTGAAGCTGAGGCCCCAGAAAGCTACACATGCTGGAGATGTGTGCTCACCTCCAGCCTTTGGTGCCAGAGTCCGCAGATGCAGTTCCCACCGGACTCGGCAGTGGCTACAGGCATAAGTAGAACCGGGTTGCTCAGCATTGCACAGTGTAGCCAGGCACTGGTGTTCACAGGTGCCAATAGCCCTGGATGGGATGGAGATCAATTTTCAAACTTGTCACCTATGTTATTTGAAGATGAGGTCAAAACCCTTGGTAGTGTCTTGTTCAACATGGCAATCTGCTCTGTGGAAGTCTGGGCCGCTCAGGAGGATCCTTTACCCGTCAGGCTTTTGATCACAAACAGACATATTTGTTTTTTTCTATTTTCAAAGGAAAGGACCTAGAGTACTGGCAGATGGGAGGGGGCTCACAGCAGAAAACCAGAGCAGCAAAAAGTACCCAGGTACATGTCAGGTCAGCCAGTGATCTATCTTTGCTGGTTTGCACCCTCTGCTCCACATTCCAGCTCCAAAGGATTCCATAGCTGTGTACCCTGCTCTCTCCAAGAATTACGTGGGTGTTTGGCTCAGTGCTGAAGAGCTGCAGGCCCCAATACTCCCTCGTTGCATGACTTTGGAGCTTTTTGGGGAAAAAAAAAAAAACATTTTACTTCTGAAATACGAGGTAGGTGAAGTTAAAGAGGTTCCAGCAGGTAGAACAGCTTATGCTGCTGTTATCCAGAAGAGAGTGGGTATTTATAAAGCAAAATGGGAATGCTAGGCAGCTGAAGCCATTTCATGATACAGTTGAAGAGCTGCATTGCTTGCTTGTGTATATTGATGAAGCTTTGTGGGAGGGGGTGAAACAGCATGAGTTTTACACTCACTGTCAACACAGATGAGCACCTCTCTGCTTCAAACTTTATTACCCATGTCATCCTTTTAAGCAAAATAGTTTCCTACCCCTGCAAAACATCCGTGTTTTGTTACTGAATTGTTCTGTATCCTCTGTGACTTGCCATGGCTCATTTTCTTCAACACACGACAGTTTCTTCCCTTTCTTACTCCCTTAGCAGTTGACAAACCCATATTTAATGATGTTTTGCGGCTTCCAAACAAGTGTACTGCCCTCCTGAATATCACTGAATGTCTTTCTTTTTGCTGGATGTAATCTTTTGTTTGTATTCTCCCCCTGAGATACTTCTTAGAACATCTTCTTTTCAAGCCATTTGGAGTGTGGGAAATCTGTCTTCCAGACAGAGGAAGCTCTTGCCGTTTAACTTACACAAGAGAAGACAGAGAGACTCAGTCGCAGTCGTGGGCTATGTACTTTGGGACCAGACTTCCAGAATCTGAGGTCTTGTTAATCCAATCCCCCCTCAAAAGCCCATCCCACCCACAAACCCCAAACCACAAGCTCTTCCAGCCTCCACCCTACACCCTGCAAATCAGTAAGCTTGAACCTGAATTCAGAGAACAGGACGTGAACATGTAACTGCTGTAATTAGTCACTAGGACCATGCCCCTGGCCTATAGAAGAGTCTGTACATCTTGAGGATTAAGACAAAGCTGAGTGTTTCAGAGGTGCCCCCACTTGGGCAGAAAGTGAGAGCTTCCTACGGGATTTTGAATGTGCATTTTTGTAGCCTGACCTGTGCAAGTCTGAGAGTCAACAGGATCAGTCCCTTATGGTGGCCTGGCAGAAGACATCTCTATGCTTGCCTTCAATGGCATTTGTTTCCCTGGCTATGGGCACCCAGCGGTGCAAAGTCCATTGTCCATACACTCAGAGCTATCTACCCTGAAATAGATGGTAAGCAAAAAGGCTCTTTTCATTGACTAGGTGGTAGCTAAAGGGTCCCTTACCCAAACGTGAATGAGGCTGGCTGGCAGCATCAATAAGGCCAGAGCAAGTATCCCAGCTATCAAAGAGTTACCTGTCTGCAGTGGGAAACTTCAGGAGGAATTTCAACTGAGACATGCTTTATGCGAGCTCCTTCTGTTCCACAATTTGCGATGTTAATTGAAAGCCAGAGATGACAGCGATGTTGGGCTGAACAGCTCAGCAGTATAATTGGATATGAAATGAGGATTGGTTTTGATGTTAAAGGGTATCTCAGCTGCATGCCCTCATATACTTACCATGTTCTCACCCTCTCCCCAAATCTCTTTATTGTTGCCTTTTATGGAGGAGCTGAATCAAAGCTCCATTTTCTTTGTTGTGTCGGGGCACTGATCACTTTGATCATGTTGAAGTGTGGTATTGTACTAATGCTCTCTAAACCCCAACTTTGATGTTGGTTGTGAATGGGCTGCTTTGCCAGTGGAGACAACGTAAATGCTTTTGTTTTATGATTATTGTCTGTCACATTTAGAAACAACAACAGCAAGGCAGGGGAAGAAAGTGTGAATATTTGATGGAATGAAAAGTTCTGCTGCTGCCTGGCTCTCAGCATCAACTGTCAGCCAGTTTCTGTAGAGGCAAGGCTGAATGCTTGGCTCCCTGCTGAACTGTGGGGAAAAGGCTCAGCTGAGCCTGTGGACCACGGCCAGCACACTGGTGTGGAAGACCACTGCAAAAGCAAAGCACAGCAGTTCCACTGGGGAGGCCCGCACTCAGCTGGCTCCCGGGGCACTGACGAGTGTGGAAAGAGCCAGGAGCTATGGGTCTTGCCCCACTGCTCCCCAGCACAGCAATGCATTGCCTGGCCAAGGCCCAGCCCTTTCCAAACTGTCTGTTTTGCTGTTACCTGTTTTGGCACTTATGCTGTTCTTGTATCCATTGCATCCAACTGCTTTACAGTACAAGAAAGTCCACTCTGTGGCTATATCTGTCACCAGTGAAAAACAGCATTGTTACAACAGCACTCATGGCTTCCATGTACCTAAATAATCCTGATGGATGGAGCTCCAGAAGGCATAGCAGCACAGTCCTTGGGTCCTGCAGGACCAGCAAAGTCTTTGCACTGTGAATGGCTTACCTGATGTAGCTCTTTCCTTTGGTTGTTAGCCCTGTAGTCTGCTGATCATCTTTACAACAGCTGACCCTGTTTCTTCCGTGCACTCTGGTCCTGGAGCCTTTGTAGGTTAATGACAGGTGGCTACAAGGAAAAATTGTGTTTTAGATGTTGTTTGGTGACTGAGAGCTCATGTTCTATGGAGCATGGTCTGAGCCTTTCCTACAGCCTTAGCCAGCTAAATAAGCTCAGCATGTCACCAAAACCTTGTTTTGGAAAGTAAGGGCCCATCTACCTGCTTGTACCGGGAACCTTCTCAATCATCTTGTTGCTGTAGATTTACTTCTGTTTACAGGATCATTTGAACTATCACATCCATGTCACATAGGTCTTTCAAGTTAACTGAGACTTAGAATTTCCCTGCCAGCTGTTTCTTGCATTGGGGGGAGGGATGTTTGTCACAGAATCCAGTGCAGTCAGGACACAGCAGTCAGTCATGTTAGAGAAAGCAGACCCTTGTCATATGGAAGTGCAGTGGTGTAACAGTAACAACCAAGTGAGAGATCTAGTCTGCCTGACAGCTCTGTTACATGCCACAGTAAATCCTTTCAATAATTTTAAATGCTTGGCCTCATTGGTTATTTCATTTTCTGGAGTGTTGTCATATCACACAGACCAACCTTTAGATTTGCCATCTCAAATAACTTCTTTTAAAGTCATCTTGATGAAGGACAGTACTGGTGTTCCCATAAGCCTGTAAATATTTAATGCTAGAAAATTGTTAACTCTTTTGCTAAAGATATCTTTAGAGAGACAATTGACAATGGCTGGGGTTTTTTTTCCATCTATTTTAAGGGCAGTAGTTTTGTTTCACTGATATATCTACAGCATCAAATATCAAGAATGGTTTGTGTGCTGTCCTTTCTTTGGGATGACATTCAGCATGTACTTCAAACCAAAATATACATGCTACATGTTTGATGTGCTCATACTACAGCAGCCCAAACCTTCAGGCAGAACATTTCCATAACATAATTATACCAGTTATAAAAAAGTAAATATTTCCAGAAAAGAAGAACTGAATTCAGTGACACTAAATCATGCAAGTTGGGAGGGACCTCTGGAGGTCATCTTGTCCAATCCCCCTGCTCACACAGAGCCACCAAGAGCTGGTTGCCCAGGACCATGTCCTGATGGCTTTTGAGTATCTCCAGTAATGGAGACTCCACCACTCTCTGGGCAACCTATGCCAGTGTTTGATCACCATCGCAGTGAAAAAGGGTTTCCTGATGTTTCGGAGGAACCTTACAGGTTTCAGTGTGTACCTGCTGGCTGTGGTCCTGTCACTGGGCTCCACCGAAAAGAGCCTGGCTTCATCATCTTTGCAGCCTCACTTCAGGTCTTTATACATATTAAGAAAATCACTCCTGAGCCTTTTCATCTCCAGACTGACAAGTCCCAGCTCTCTCCAGCCTTTCCTCACATGAGAAATGCCCCAGTCCCTTAGTTGTTTTAGTGGCCATTTACTGCACGGTAACCACCATGTCTCATGTCTTAATTTGAAGGCTCACAGACTTTCTGAAGGGCCGCATGCTCTTGGTTGTTTGTTAGCATCTTGACTGTTTTTCTTTGGATCCAGTGTTGAGCTGCACCATGCACCTTGACACTTCAGCTATCTGTACTGCCTGCCCAAGGCCTCTTCATATAGGAGAACACTATGAATTTATCAGATCCTTGCATGGCCAAACTATGGTCCTGACATGGTTTGGCTACCATGGTGGTGTCCAGAAGACCTCTGAGTCCAGTCTCTACGGAGAAGATGCAGAGAACTGTGCTTTTCAATGATCTTGGAAGACTCAGAGCTGCTTATTCTGTTTGGATACTTACAGCAATGTAAGGTTAACAGGTCTCAGAGCTTGGCAGAATTGCTTCAGATCCTGCACAATTAACTTTGAATCCTGAGACTGGACAGTAACTTTGGGCAAGGATACACATCACCCTCATTCCAGGAGCCCCTCTCAGAGGCTCACTTGCTTCTCTTGTCCCTTGTTCCCAGGAGTTAGCATTCCTACAAGCACCCCTGCTCTCATGGTCCACAGTCTTTCCTGGCAGACTGTAAATATGCTGCACCTCAGACCACCAACTGCTACCCTGGGATGCTAGTTTTATGTCACAGGGCAGAGTGGAAGCTAAATGGTAGAAAAAGGAATACCACGGTCTAGGAAGAGGTCAGAGATCTTTAATCTTTCTGCTGATTCACCTTTAGCAGCTGACACATAGGCTCCCTGGTACTTCTCTTTCCAAGGGGCTGCTGCTACAAACCTTGGACTTCATCATGGAAACTCCAGCTTTCCAGGGTGGATGGAAGGCCACAAATGACATATTGATGCAAAGATGAATAAGTCAGACCCAGAGCGATGTTCTACCCCTGACATGCTGTTTTGCCCTCCCTTGTGTCCTTGTGCAAGCAACACTCCCCACTTGACTCCCTGAAATTTTCAGGTCTCTGTTACTCCGTACCAGCCATCCCTAACACAGCACATTGGACACAGTCTCTCTTTATCCTCCTATTCAAAGGTGTCCCTGACAATGTGAGAGGACCACTTTGAAAATGGAGCGCTCTTCAAGGAGAAAGAGTCCAAAAAGGAGAGCTGGAAGGAAGAACATGGCAGACTTTTATTTGATGCAGGAAAGTGGCTCAATACAACTATTGTGTCCATGTTTCTGTTAGTATCATCATACACTGAGAGGGCCTGGCACAAACAGAAGTACGAGAGGATATGTGATGACTTTGAAGTTAGGAATTCATCTGCAAGTATGCGGTAAGAAAACAACCATTTTATGCATGAAACTAGAGCCAGAAGAAAGGCTTGTCTATGAAGGAGGCTGGTCACAAGGGCCGGGTATGGAGATACGGCCTTGAGGCAGGAAAGAATAGGGCTTCAAACAACTGGGAAAGCTTACCACCTTTGTGCTGCAGAGACACAAATTTACTACACTCTGTATGGCATGAGGCACATGAACAGACTGAAAATTGATGGATGCTCTAGAAAAATTATCTGGTGCGTGGAGAGGATTGCATAAGATAGACACAAATTTAGCATGCTCAGATCTGGGTAGTGTGCCTAAAACTTTAAGGCATTTTTGTGTGGACTCAGCCAATGTTACTCTACAAACAGGAGAGGTGAGCTACTGGAATTTATTCCGACTTCTGTCCCAGGAGAAAGCATTGCCATTAAAGCTACAGCTCTAGGCATCACTTTTGCTCAATAGAGATGCCTACAAGTCAGATGTTTTCACAGTCCTCAGCAACAGATGCATTTGTAGTGACGTTGCAGCTTATGGAATAGTCATTTATCTTCATTCATAGGGGCCCTAAGTACAAAAGAAGTACTTGTGAAGCGTGGACTATAATCTCTACTGTGAGGGGAAGATTGTCTCCCAACTTGCAAAAGCACAGGCAGAATAAGATTTCCAAAGGTCACAAAAAATTAATAGTATAAACAGTATACCAAAGCAATAAAAGTGATCTTGATTTCCAGAGGCAGTCTTCCCCAGTAAAATCATGATAAAATTCATATTGCTCTTCTAGTCGTAATTTATCTCAACAAGTGCAAAAGGGTACAAGTGAAAAGAGTGGAGAGCAATTCAGGGAGAACCATTTCCAGAAGAATGCCATTCAGCTGCAAAAGCTTCTAGCAAGAACTCTGAGAACAATTAGAAGTTGCGAAGCATTAAAGTAAGAGACTCCTGAGGCATAAAGGAAGGGAGAGATAGATTAACAGCCTCTAAGTGCATCCATTGGAAATTTCATCATAGCAGGCTCTCTGAGCTGGCAAAGGTGTAGGTGCAGAGGCCTTTTGGGAAAAGTCTCGAAGCTGAATTGCGATAAATCTGAACAAAAAATGTGGTGGAAACTTTTCAATAGAGAGCAGATATCACACCAAATGGGATGGTCCCAGGAAGGCGTGTGCTCTTGTTTAAGCAAAGATACTGAACTTCAGGCAGGAGTGAATACAGGTAAATATTATGGCCTGCTATGCCAAACATAAAATTAGTTCACCACTTTTCACTGCTCAAGCCAGAGAGCATGTATTTGTAGCTCCTTTTCTTCCTGAAGGCTGAGATGTAAAGCTGGTATTCTGATCACAGTTTTTCAGTTCAAGTGTTCCTTGGTAAGACTGGAGTTCTACTAATGCTTAAGTTTTCCCAATGTTATGTTGAATTGGGTTCAGACTGTTAATTTACTTGCATGATGGAAGTAACAATGTAATAATGGCTATATCTCCCAGTAAAACTCTAGAAAATGAGGTCCCTGATGGGCTCCTTCTGGAGAAGCCAATCTTATACCAACATCCCTAACAAGCCTTGGTGCATCAAAAGCCATTTTACAGGATCTAGATTTCCCATTGAAACATTCCACCAGATCAAATTTTCAACTTTTCTATTTTTTTTTAAATCTCTTACTCCTTCCCTGTCTCCCCAAAGGATTTCATTAGAATTGCTTAGTTTTAATGAAGTGGCATTTTCAGCTAGAGCAGCCAGATCTGTTCAAGACCATTCACAGATAACCTAAGGTGAAATCTAAAGTGAAAGAGCAAGCAGGTTTCCCCAGTCAACATTACCAGCAGGAATTCAGAGTGTGTGGAAGCAAATGTCCAAGGAGATGTTCTGGAGCCCAAGAATCTTCTGCAGTTTTATGAAGTTATAGATGAATGGATTGAGCAATACAGGCCAGTCCTGTTCAACTCAGGACAAGTTACCTAGAAAAGATACTCAGAAGAAAACTTTTAGGAACTGATGGCAACAGTGCTGTGGTGACTTACCGAAAGAGCTTATCCCACTGACTGTCCTGTCGTTATAGGTGGTTTTCTAATACTCTTGCTGCCAAGACTGGAGGAGAAGCAGAAAGCCAGATGGCTCTGGACTTCTTGTTTGTCCCTAATAGTGCCTTTCGCATTTCCAGAACTTTGTCACTATGTGCTTGTGTGACATACAACCATTATCATTTACAAAGACAAGCAGTCACATAAACTGTCATGAAGAATGTCGGCATTTCCATGGAAGCAGGCCAGAGTCCTTTGTCACACAAACACAGAATCATACAGAATGGTCAGGGTTGGAAGGGACCTCTGAACTTCATCTAGTCCAACCCCACTGCCAGAGCAGGTTCACCTACAGCAGGTTGCATGGGATGGTGTCCAAGCGGGTTTTGAATGTTTCCAGAGTAGGAGACTCCACAACTTCTCTGGGCAGCTTGTTCCAGTGTTCTGCCATCCTCAAAGTAAAGAAGCTCCTCCTCAAGTTTAGATGCAACTTCCTATGTTCAAGTTTGTGCCCGTTACCTCTTGTCCTATCACTGGGCACCACTGAAAAAAAGACTGGTCCCATCTAACTGGCACCCTCCCTTTAATAAGCATTGATAAGATCCCCCCTCAGTCTTTTTTCCTCCAGACTAAAAAGACCCAAGTCCCTCAGCCTTTCCTCATGAGATGCTCCAGTCCCCTAATCATCTTTGTAGCCCTTTGCTGGACCCTCTCCAGCAGTTCCCTGTCCTTCTTGAACCAGGGAACCCAGAACTGGACACAGTACTCCAGATGTGGCCTCACCAGGGCGGAGTAGAGAAGGAGGATAACTTCCCTTGGCCTGCTGGCCACACTCTTCTTGATGCACCCCAGGATGCCATTGGCATTCTTGGCTGCCAGGGCACATTGCTGGCTCATGGTCATACCGTTGTCCACCAGGTTTCCCAGGTCCCATTCCACAGAGCTGCTTTCCAGCAGGTCAGCCCCTAACCTGTACTGAGATCAGACCCTAACCTGTACTGATGCATGGACTTATTCCTCCCCAGATGCAGTACTCTACGCCTGCCTTTGTTGAATTTCATAAGGTTTCTCTCTGCCCAATTCTCTTTGTCAGCGATATCTTGAACCTTTGTATGCAATGATACCTAATAAAGCAAGAAGAAGTGGACAAAATATCCACAGGCAGAGTGGAAGCTCCAGAAATGCACAGGACCTCAAATCTCTGTGTGTTGGCTTGCCATGCATCCTTAATCTTGTACGTGAAATTGATGTGCTGTATGTGGCCCAGAAGATCTGACTTGTGATGCATCTGCTACTTGTGATGTATGTGATATATACGTGTACTTCTGAAGGTCTGACTTGTCATGTATTTGATACGCTGACTTAGCACATGGGGTTACTGCTCAGCTAATCAGCTGCTGCTAAGTCATATGGGAAAAGGTGAAGGGAAGAAGTGTATGTATAATACAGCTGGAGTAGCAGTCTGCTAAGCATCCTGATATGTTTCTATGCTCCTTACTAGCCTCTGCTAGTCAGGCTGAGCGACAACACAAATTTGACAGTTCATCACTGCACTGAGACTACCACCCAGTTTTCACTGTAAAGAAGTTATTTCCACAAAAAGATCACATCTCACGTAGTGCTGCTAAGCCCCTTTAGCACTGCCTGATATTTTTCTGAGGTCTGAAATAAGTTTTGGAGCAGGAACCATGCACAACTGCATGGATTGCAGCACTGTCTTCAAGCTATTGATATTGACCAAGGCTCATGTTTTCATTGCTTCCAGTGCTCCAGGCATTGTCCTCATGTAGAACAAGGACATTCCCTGTGCTGAATCACTTGGTCGACGCAGGAATGGAGGTTACCAGGGCATCTAGGCTAGACCTCCAGCATCTTGTTTTGCAGGCTAACACATGGCATGCTTGTTCAGTGAGCGATCAGGTTCCATCTTAACAATACAGAAATGTCTTCTCTTCCCTCATGCCACTATGTCCCTTCATCCAAGACCAGCACCCTTTCCACTGTTGCTCTTTTGTGTATCCTAGGACAGTCTACACCATTTTTACTGGTGGTAATGTTGTCCTTTGGCTTGAACATCTCTTTCTCCTCTGTGTATTTCCCAGCATGTTTACTGGTAACCATGTTTTCTGCAAGACTTCATTTTGCTGTGTAAGGCAAGCCAAGCACTCCTTGATTGATACTTCCACCAAAACTAGTGCAGGAGGTGCCAGTTTTCCCAAATGTTGACAGTTGTACAAACTTTTCTTCAGGATGCTTCACCTGTCCGTTGTTTGATAGCATAACTATTCCTCCAAGTTGCCTGGAAATGACTCCATTGGTGGACAATACATTCAGCAGAATGTATTGAGGGTAGTGACAAGCAAAATATAAAAAGTGTGAGAGTTAATAAGCTCTTCTGACTCCTTGGTATTGTCTATGCAGTCATGTCTCCCAGTAGGCTTTAACCTCCAGGTTTTAAATCAATAGGCTTACAGTGGGCAAGTTTTTCTGTGCTGCAGGACGACAGAGCTGCAGAGCACTAAAGTCCCTTCAGACTACTCCTTTTCCTTTCCCTTCCATACATATGCACCTGTCTCCAGTGGTATTGAATCTGCCACATCTCCCCAAGTCCCTGGAAGATAAAGAATCCATGGATCCATGGAAAGGGTCCTCAAAGGAAGAGTTTCAGTGAGGACACTATCTGAGTGCACTGAGACTAGGAACTGCTGGAGATGCTGCACATTTCAGCCCATGGAGTAGCTCCACGCTGGGAAGAATGTATTCTAATATCTGAAAAACAATATCATACTACCAGTAAAAAGTCTGATGAAATTTTGTTAAAAGTCTCTGTGCTCAGCAGGAGGCGTGATATCATTGCACAGAGTGGGCTGCATGAGGTGATGAACTTTCAGAGGAAGGCTCATTCACTGAGCCAGGCAAGGCAGCTTCAGCTCCCTGTTCCTTCAAAAGTGTCAACAAGTCCAAACTGTGTTCAGTCCCCATCCGTAAAATGGAAGTGACAGCAGAGACCCACCTCCCTGCAAAAACAGAAGTACAGAAGCATCAAGGTCTCCTCTGATATAACAGAAAGGAGGAAGGGGAGAAATCAAAGAACCTTTGATAAATAGGACATCAAAATGATTCCCTGTCCCTGCCCTTTGGAGTCACGAGGAGTGAGTCTGTTGGCTGTATTACACAAAAGGTCTGAAACAAAATCTTCTGAGAAATTCAAAACAGGAGAGCCCCAGTTTCTTCAGAAGACTAAAAATACCTTTGTTTCCTCCTGTATACCACTGAAAAAACACTTGAATTTGGATTCACACTTCAGTTATACTTGTGCCACAAGGATGATGCACTCCTGAAGCCCATAGCTATTAGCATGTGTTATTGATGTCTGTTTTTAGAAATGCCCAAGGCTGATTTCTTTGCAAAAATACTAAGCCTAGACTTTGACTGCAAGAGTATCAGAGCTTCTGTGTACACTCGAGGTAAGTAGTATGTGTCTTCCCACTTTTGAAAAGTCCCAAGCCACTAAGAAGGTTGGAGTTTCAGCCTTCAACTTTTGAAGCACTCCAGGTCTACTTGACTATCATTTTCAGTTTCACCTCCAGTTCTGCTTTAAATTTATCATCTTCATTTATTTTTTTAAACAGCTTCAGGAAGGAGTGGAGTATGAAAGGTTGTTAACAGCACTGACTTGTTGGCATGTTGCTGTTCATATCAATATCTGGCTGATCTGTCACCTGTTAACCCAACATCAGATGTCGTTCAGCCTAGTTTAGCTGTAGTAGAGATGTAATGCTTGTCTTGTGACAATGACAGTGTCTTGTCCTGTGGTTCCTGCTGCTCAAAGCCAGGAAGCCATCAATAAATGCAGCAGTTACCTCATCTGCTGCTAGCCTCTTTGACTGCTAGGTATATTTTGTTACTTCTTCAAGAATAAAACTAAGTAACATGATATGCTGGCATAAAGCCACCCAGACAGTTTCAAAAACTAATCAAATCTCAGCAGAAGTAAAAAAGATAGAAACAATTTTGTGGTCCCCAGTGCACAGTAAACATTTTCCAGAGAGTGGATTTTGCCACTTAGTGCTAAGATCACCACCTGCACCTATGCACAAATAGAAGCATACTTCTGAGAACAAAGAAAATGGGGGATGGGCGTGAAGGGAAAGCCAAGTTACGCACATCTGGCTGGAGAGAGTTCATGTTTCAGAAAAAAGGGTGATTCATCATTTCTGTTAGCCCTCTGACAGTTGAAAACAGCTTTGATATCACAGCTTTTCTTCAGAGCCCACTAATAGTGCTGTACTCATGGGAGAAAGCTGATAAGCTGTGCCTATGTTATGTCTCATGCCAGACTAAAGAACTGCAGAGTGGCTGGTTCAGATGAGATGAGGGTGGTGAGCAAGTGCTGCCTAGTATTGGCAGCCTGTAGTGGTTCACACCTTTTTAATGTGCTGAGGTATGTTTAAGGCAAAAGACAATGTACTTCTGAAGATACTCAAGGTGTCCATAGGCTCTGAGTGTCTTTTCAAGGGCCTGTAAGATTTCAGTCTGTAATTTTCTCATGCGTATTGTCTACCTTATCAGATGGCAGCCCAGGAAATGTGATAAGACCATTTAGATGGGTTTAAGTTGTCCAACCATGCAGTAATTGTTCCTAAGTATTTGTTCTGAGACAACACAAATGCAGCATTTTCAAAATCTCCTGCTGCCCCTGCACAGGTGGTCTCCATAATAAAGCCTTTGTTAATTGTAAACCAACTGCTTCAAGCCCATCAACAGTTAAAGTCTTCAAAGACATACCACTGCATATAGAGAAAGTTTCATTCCTCCTGATGCAAAGAACTGCCACATCTACCTCCACAAGGGCCAAAAAGCAAGACTGAAATGGCAGACTCAAGTAGCACAGCAATAGGACATCCTTACTGTCAACAGGCCAAAACTCAGGCTTTGAGAAAAACAAGATTCCCCTAATCTACAGGGCATCACTTTAAGATGCATTAAAGCTTAAGGCATCAAAATCAAAAGTCCTGAAGCTCTGCTTTGAAATCCCTGTTTATCTAATATCTAATGTGAAGGGCTCATAGCAGCTGGAAAGTACTGCAATAGTCCTGATTTTGCAACAGTGCTTTGGCAAGCTCTTATTCTACACTCTTAGCCACGGACACCAGATCTCAGGGACGGCTCCCATAACAGCTGAGGGCTGGGAGCCCAGGCTGGACCCCAAAATCACCAAAAGGTACATGTCCCAGAGCAGGCCGGGCTGTAAACAGTGGAATCTGGAGAGGGGGCTTGCCAGCGGGGGCCGTGAGTGCGTGTAAAACTAAATCAACAGTGCCCTCGAGTGTTAGAAATAAAAATTGCAGTTCACTTGAGCATCTTTTCATGCTCCGTGCTCCAGAAGCCTGGGTCATAGCAGCACCAGAAAGCCAAATAAATAAATAAACAAAACCAAGGCAAAATATGTAATGGGGAGGAGAAGTTAAAGGCCAAGGGAGGGCTAATCTCATCTTGGCCATAACCTGGTAGCACTGTGACCTCTTCCCTTCCCAGGGGTCAATGCTCTTTTACCCAGTCTGTGCATAGAAACAAAAGGTCACACACTTCCTGCTCATATGTGAACCAAAACCCAAATTTGTCTTCCTTAGCCCAGGAAGATGGGCTTCTCAGTGGCTGGTATATCACAGTTTACACTTTGAGAGTTGGGGTTGTTCAGCCTGGAGAAGAGACAGCTCTGGGGACACCTTATAGCAGCCTTCCAGTACCTAAAGGGGGCCAACAGGAAGGATGAGGAGGGACTCTCTATCAAGGAGTGTAGCAACAGGACGAGGGGTAATGATTTTAAACTGAAAGAGAGTAGATTTAGATCAGGTATTAGGAAGAAATTCTTTACTATGAGGGTGGTGAGACACTGGAACAGGTTGCCCAGAGAAGTTGTTGAGGCCCCATCTGTGGAAGTGTTCAAAGGCAGCTTGGATGGGGCTTTGAGCAACTTGGTCTAGTGGGAGGTGTCCCTGCCAGTGGCAGAGGTGTTGGAACTAGATGATCTTTAAGGTCTCTTCCAACTCTAACCGTTCTATGATTGTAAAGGACTGTGTAGCCTTCTCTTCCATACCCCTTCAACACTCAGTCCAAGCCACTACCTGCATGTCCCAGAGAGCTTGGGAGATCCCAGGTGTGTAACAAACTGCAAGAAGGGAGAAATTGTTGTAAATTATACAAGTTTCTATAAACTTTTTTTTTTTTAATTACATCTTCACTATACTGTACAGCTGTCATGCATTTGTGTATCTGTACAGTGGGGGATTGATTGGTTGGCTCCATGTTTACAGAGATGGGCATATGGCAGCTCAGGCTCAGAGTGAGATGGAGCAGGTAGAAAAAAGTTACAAGGTTTTTTATACATGCTTATGGCTATATTTTCTTCTTCCAGCATATAACAGCTAAATATTTTTGCCTTGAGAACACCCTATGCTGTTCTTGATTTTTACTTTTTTTTCTCTTAAACCTTAGTTGAGGTGCACATGCACACACATACACTTTCTTTCACATATTTTCTATAAATTTTTCTCTTGAGAGCTCCACCAGTGAAACAGCATTAGTGTTGCCTCTCCACCATGTGTTTTCACATTTATTGTAAGCTTATCTAAAAAGTCATGAGCCAGACTTGACCCATAAACCATTCAAAGCACAACTGGAAGGCAAAAATGATTCACACACCTTCTTCTACAAACTAGAGTCCAGGATCAGCCAGAGATGGGCTGATGTCAGTGTTTAAAGCTTGGGGTCTTGTTCAAACATTACCAGCATTAATGAATCTTTATCCAGGACAGCTAGTTACCTGTCTGAAAAAGAATCAGAAGTCAGGCATGAGATTTTCTTAACTCACTCCTCTATCCATTGAGAGCAAATGAAATAGCAGAGACATCAGGAAGCTCTGGGCTTCCTCCACAGAGGAGGAAGCTTCTTTGCTTTTTAGCTGGAAATGAAACACAGTGACATTCACTGAAGCCCTTGCACGTGTACCAGAGTAAGTGTTAGTGCCTGAGTCACATGTTACAAAAAAAAGACTGTTGGATCAGATCACAGAAGACAGTGTGCAGAGCTGAGAACAAGGTAGATGAAGAAAGAGGAGAAAGGCAAGCTGAACAAAAGTTTAAACGGGAGCACTGCTAAGCAAGAGTCCATGCAGGCAGGGGAAAAAGAGCAAAACTCCAACTCAACATGAAGGATCCAAAAACATTAATGAATTAGTGTAAACATGGGACTTTGTATTTTTTACTCTTTCTGCAGCTACTATCAGCAAAACTTCAGTGGATGGGGGCTGTATTATCTTCCACTGTCTTGAGTACTGAGTTCTCAAAGGGTGGATGCCATCCATTTTGTTTCATTTCATAACAGAAGAATAGGGTAACATTAAAATTTCCAACTTGTATGATGGTTTAGCCTACATTCCTGCAGAAAACAAGCTGAACAGTTTCATCTAGACATGAATTCTCAATTATTATATAATATGTGCTTCACTTCAATGTATTTCAAGAGGTAACATCTGCCCTTCCACAATTATTTTCTGTTATTATGGGAGCTATGACTGCCCACTAAGCCACTGTCTTCACAGAAAAAAAATAACAGGGCGCTTAGGCTATCTATGTAGTAATCACTAAATAGGTCTGATTTTTTCTGTTTTCATGCTGCAACACAAAGACAACTTCACAATAGCCAAATGCAGTTACTGCAGATTACCAGCTTTTCTGTAGTCTATGCTCTGCCATATTAATCTTCACTAGATGAGGCATAGTATCTCATAAGCAATTAAAAGTATCATTCACAGAGGAAAAACTATCATCTGGGGCTGAAATGGCAGGTCAGACAGGCACTTGCAGCACTCTATTTGTTCTTTTCAGTGCTTTTTA
Source organism: Ibidorhyncha struthersii (assembly GCA_013398815.1). Lineage (NCBI taxonomy): Eukaryota > Metazoa > Chordata > Aves > Charadriiformes > Charadriidae > Ibidorhyncha > Ibidorhyncha struthersii. The sequence continues at coordinate 58,779 of VZSZ01002083.1, forward strand.
AATTCTGTCTTCTCTGAAAAGCCTTTAGAATACAGTCATCAATGTCCCATTTTTCTCTTCATGAGAGTGGGATTTTCAAAAGAGGTCAGTATGGGCCTAATTCTCCTCCTACTGATCCCAAGCGTAAAACATTCAGTGATTTCAGTGGCAGGAGGGTAAAGCAAGTTCCTGTGCTTCTGAAATCGTACTTGCTGATATTGTCTCAAAGGAAAAACTCCAAGGATAAGAAGTCTTGATTAGTAATGGAGCAACACAGGCTGCAGCAATGCAAGGATCTTCAGGCTGCTCCCCCAGGGACACAGCTGAAGCCAAGCCTGGAACATCCATGCACTGAGGCAAAGCATCTGCTCAGTCCTGTCCCGGTTGCCTATGGCTCACTGTCGTCCTGAGAGCTTCCCACAAAATGCAGGTCAGATTTTTCCCAAGCCCTAACAAATTTGAAGGGATAAGCTAACTAACTTTTCAAGGTGTCAGTGCTATTAAATAGCAAAGGAGAGGTAAAGAAGCAGAAATTTTAATAATCGACCGTGTGCATCTCTGGAGAAATAACGTACTCTACTTTTCTGGCAGAAATATAGTTCTCATCCACAGCTTTGCTGATGCAGAGCCACTTGTATCTGAGCTGCCTAGGTAATATCGTAATTTACATGGAAATGCTGCACTGTTCTCTGCTGGACCCAGCACAGGATTGTGGAGATAGCCTGATGAATAAAGGCAGGGATATAAGTGAAGCCTAGGGTGAGAGGAAAGAGAAACTGGGATCACTGAATAGGTGAGAAGCACCTGAAAATCTCACCAAAGCACAACAGTAAATATGTGCATAACCGTTGCAGAGACACTGGCCATAGGACATGGAGAAGGGGAGGCCATGGTGTCAGCCACAGAGCTGGGAACATGAGGAGGGAACATGCAAGCATTGGGATGAAGAGGCTAGGTCCTCCTAGCACAGCTGAGGAACTGGACAGGGAGTAAAAGAGAATGCTGCTGAGCAAGTCACGAGGCATTACCTGAGGCAGCTTAGCTGTGGTGGAAATTCAGTTGATGAAAAGACAGTCAGTATTGTCCTTACACACTGTAGCAGAAGGCACTGATGTTTGGGGAAGCTGTTGCTAGAGCAAAGCACAAATGAGTTCAGAGCCTTCAAACCCGGAGTCAATCCAGACTAAAATCATAGAATCATAGAATGGTTTAGGTTGGAAGAGACCTTAAAGATTATGTAGTTCCAACCCTCCTGCCAGAGGCAAGGACACCTCCCACTAGACCAGGTTGCTCAAAGCCCCATCCAGCCTGGCCTTAAACACCTCCAGGGATGGAGCTTCCACAACTTATCTGGGCAACCCGTTCCAGTGCCTTATCATTCTCACAGTGAAATTTTTTTCCTAATATCTAATCTAAACCTACCCTCTTCCCGTTTGAAGCCATTCCCCTGTGTCCTGTCACTACATGCGCTTGTAGAAAGTCTTTCCCCAGCTTTCCTGTAGGCCCAGTTTAGGTACTGGAAGGCCACCATAAGGTCTTCCCAGAGCCTTCTCTTCTCCAGGCTCAACAAACCCAACTCTCTCAGCCTGTCCTCATAGGAGAGGTGCTCCAGCCCTCTGATCACATTTGTGGCCCTCCTCTGGACCTGCTCCAACAGATCCATGAAACCCTCACACCTATTTTAAGAGAAACTGTGTCTCACACTGAAGAGTCCAATGGCACCTCCTGAGAATCTCTGCTCTTCAAAGTGCTTCCTCATCAAGACTGCAGTGGTCAAATGGTAGCAATAATAGTGAAAGCCAGTGTTGATAAGGTAGCCATATCTTATCCCCCTCCCTTGATTGTCTTTTCACTTTCCGTAACAGCACCATCTACCCTGCCTTTACAGGCACAAAGTGCAGAAACAGCTAGACTTTGGCATCCAAAGCCATCCTACACTTTTCTGGCCACCACAGCTGATGGTTTGGCAACTGGTATCTCATTGCTGCCTGCAGTGCTGTTGTGCTGACCTCCTCATTTTCTAAAGTAATCCCAATACTACTAGTCACATCCACCCCTTGTCAAAAAAAAAAATCCTTTTTAAAAATTTTCCCCCAGTGTTTCTGGTGTTTACAATCTACTACAAGGATTTCTAAAGCAGGAACATGAAGACCAAACTCAGAACTGTGAGGTGTTTCAGGTTTAGTTGATGACAAGGTTTAGCAACCTATGCTGACAAAATAGGTCAGAAAAATAACTTTAAAGTTACAGTTAGCAGCAAGTATCAAAAGAATGCCTTTGGGTCCACGTTGCACAAATTCAAAGAAAAGCACAAAGACACAACATATGTGGCATACAGAAAAGTTCACCAGGACTGGGTCATCAGTCATTTCATTGTGTGTTTTGTTACAAACACATAACCAATGAATGGGTGAAACCAGCCAATCTTTCTTGCCATCCTAAATCAAACAACTCTTACTTCAAAGACAAAACTTTTGAAGTTTTACATGTAAATCAAAAGCGTAAAAACTGGGAAAGTCATCCATTCATTTATTGCTGTGAATGCTAAAACACATCTTTCAGAATATGTCCACCAAATTACTAAGGCTGCAATGCCTCCCACAACTGCTGAAAGTTTCTTGCTCCCTGCAATGACAAGCACAATAACAGTAACACTGAAATAGAAAATAGTCACAAAACTTGATCTAATACATACTTTGGAATTGAAGAAATAGCTGAAGATACTCAAAGGATGATTGTCTGGTTTAGGCTGAGCTGGCCACTAAATGAACGCTCTAACGGTCCCTTTCAACCTCAACCACTTTGTCTTACATACTCAATGCATTGCTTCCTACAGGAAGATAATACAAATGAGTCCATGATTTGCATAGCTAATGTAACCAGGAAAAGGGTATCAGGGAAAAGAGCTTGGGGGCATATTGGCAAGTGAGTTAGAAAGTCTTTAATATGTTGGTGCTACTCATACACATTAATTATTAAGGTTTACTGGTTTAGACACTGCTTTGTAAATGCCAGACTTTATTAGAGCACACCCAGGATAGACATACATGTATTTATCTTTGGACAATGAAAAAGGGAGAAAACAAGTGAAGTTAGTTTATTCCTAGTGAGAAGCAGTTGGGCAGAAAAATACCTTTTTAACTGTAATTGGAAAGTTTTGGAGCAGGGTGGTTTGGCTTGGTTTGGTTCTATTTTCTCAGACATTCTAAAAAGTGTCACCTGGAAATGCAGGTGCAGAACTGCTTTCATTCCTGAGATTGCTCATGACTTAATGAGCTGGAATGAACACAGCAGCTTTCAGTGAATGTGTCAAAACTGAATCCTTCAACCCTGTTTCTCAGGTAAGAGAATATCCTGACACACTGGAAACCCAGGACCAGTTTGTGGCTGAAAATGAGCTGTCAGATCCTGAACCTTGCAACAGGGAAAATAAAGGCATGCTTGTCAGGCCCCAAATGTCAGTTTCACCAGCCCTTTCCTGAAATAAGCAACAGGAACGGCTACCTATGAAAATCATTAGTGGAGATGGCAATTCTGGCTCCAACCTGGCAGCTGAGCAATTACTTCAGTGATCCAGTGATGGGGGATTCAACCTTGAATTCACAATTTTCACGTGCTTCTCTGAATGTTAACTTTCAACCATAGTATCTGAATGGAGAAGAAAAATTGTCCTGTCCTCTCCTGGATCCTGAAGACAACCTGAGACTGAAACAGCCTTTGAGGCAACACAAATAATTTCAGAAGAGCAATCTCAGCCATTTCTTTGGAAGTGATGAACCAAATCCCCAAATACCAGGCTGTAACAGCTCTTTATGATGTTTTAAATTCAGAGTAAGCACTGAGTATTCATATCATCAAGAAACTGAAGTTAGCTACACATTGGTTGAAATATGTGAAATTTCAAAAAATGTTAACTTCCACTGGAAAGTGAGAGGTCCACAAAACAGAAGGGGAAAAGAATACCTAAAGGATTTTGACACCTCCCTCCAACTGAAATAAATGCATGCTAATTCTCCAGCTGTCCTGTTGTCCTGTCCTGGTTTGAGGTAAAACAGGACCAATTTTGTTCAGTAACTTTGCTTCTTAGCTAGGCCTCTTCTAACTACTGAAATGAACAGCATATTTTGCAGACAATGTTCACTCTCTCAGAGTGATAAGACCAATGTTTATTGTCGATGCCCAGGCATGGTATGCAGAGAGGCTCTTGCTTATACTTATTGCTGTAACACCCAAGGCCAACCAACTTTGTTATTTGTCCCGTTGGAGGGTCGGAAGTGGAAAAGAGTCCCACCTGTGGGGAGGAGCGGATAGGACAGGTCCAAACTGACCAACAGGCTATTCCATCCCATCTGCCTCATGCTCAGTATAAAAGCTGAGAGATCAAAGGGTCAGCTCTCTTTTTCCTCTCTTTTTTTCTCTCTCGCTCTCCCTTTCTTCATTTCAATTGTCTGCCTTTGGTCCCCATCCTGAATGCAGATCCAGAATCCAGTTCCTGTCCATCACTGAGTCCAGCCTGGGACTGCCCCAGTGCCAGCCGGTGTCGTGATTGTCATCTTGGGAGCTTGATACGGTTTTGTATATATTTCATTATTTCCTTTTTGTTTTATTATTAATATTTCATTAAAGTAGTTTAGTTCCTTCTGAACTCATAAGTCTCTTTTTCCCTCCTCTGCCTCTCTCTTTGAAGAGGGGTAGAGGGGAACCTCTTTCGGTCCCATCTGGGGTCCCCAACGTCCCCAGTGGCTGAGTTCGCCTAAACCACGACAAGTCCTTTGAGAATCTAAGCCATGTATACTCGTGGCCTCACAACATGATTAGATCCCACAATATCTTGCAGTAGTGAGTACCACAGGCTCCCATAAGGAGTTTTAAAGGTATTCCAGTGGGCCTCCCTTATCTGATCTGGAGGGAAAAGGGTGAAAGCACGTGCAGCCTGAAATCTGATTTATTGTTATATGTTATATTATTACATCCTTTCCTAATTTTTCTTATTTTTTCTGCTTTAAGACTTTCAAATTCTCATCACATAGAACTTTTTTATGCTATTCCCAAACTTGTATATAAATCAGAATAGCAGATACAAGAAGTAGTAAACTGACAAGTGAGCCCTTTAGTAACATAAAATCAGCAACTGAGGAGCATGAAATGAGTGAAGAGTGCAGGTTTGCAGGAAGGGAGACAGCTAGAAGATAAAGATGATGCCAAAGTTATAAAGAACAGACGCTAAGAGGAGGCTTACTGTTGAGAAAAGTGATAAAGAAGTTTATGTTTGCGTCTTCTCTGTTTGGCCCATGCCTTTGAGACGGTAGATCAAAAATTTTGCAATTTCCTTCCCATTTCTCATGGCCAGGTTGCAGGGAGCAAGGGTGATGGAAAGGTGTGTCCCCAAACCTTTCTCTTTGTTTGCAGTGCTCTAAGAGGAAGTGAGATCCACACTGGCTGCCCAAGGAAGCCAAGACAAAACTGTGAAGGCAGCTGGTGAAGTCTGCAAGTTCATCAACAGTAGTGGTTTCTACTGCTCTTGGCCCCTCACCCCACTTGTACTACTTGGAAAGTATTCCCACTGTCTCTACTTTAGCTCCTTCTCAATGTATCAGAATGATTTTTCCTAAACCTTTTCTCTCCAGTCATGTTTTTAATTCCCCTTTTCTTGTTATTTGCTGAATTTTGTCAATTTGTGCTTCTGAGCCTTCAGCTCAGCCTATTACAAGGAGACATTCAATGGAGCAAATAGTTTAACTGATGGAAATCAGTCTGGCTTCTGATTTGTTGCCCCTGGAGATCAAAATACCATGTAATATTTCACTTCCATTGTCCTATATTACTAATACAATTTTTTTCATATTAAATACAGAAACTTTAAATATTTCAGAACTGACAAAGAATTACATGGCACTTAGGTGCACTGTTGATTCAAAATGGCCGTTAAAAGCCTACAAAAAAGATTAGCTGAGCTCTTTTAAGCTTTTGCAAAATAAACTATCCCCCCCCCCCAGCTCAATTCATCCAGATGTAAGCCCTGGAAAAATATTTCCTGGGGTGCAAATCCCTGAAATCCAAGTATGCAAATAACCTGTGCATGGTGGAATGAAAGGGTGAACACACTTTTATAAGCACACATGTTTATGACGACATAATTGCAGAGCACGACTAATGAAACTGTGTATAGCAAGGGCCAAATAGGTCAAAAGAAGTGGGCGAGGGAAAAAAGCTTCACCTCTCACTTTTGTTACTTAGAGGGGGAAAAAAGTGAGTCAGCACTATCTTTAGGCAGCAGGATACTTTGCCAGAGCAGAAAGCAGAGTCTGACACTCAGCAGGCCACCTGGAAAAGAACAAGCTCTCACAGGCTACGCTTTTGTCACATTATTGTGCTGTTCTTATAAATAATGATCATCCAGCAACACTCCAGATGATTAGCCCAACATGCAGATAGCTGCCTGGCTTGTCAGACAAATGTTTCTACCTGCTGTTCCCCTCACTTGGGAATTACCTTTGTTTTATCAGACTGCATCTGCAATTGACATAAACTGTAGTCAGAGCTTTTGTTGAGCCAGTTCTCACCATTTGTGATTCATTGTCCAGGCTTTGCTGTGAGGAAAACAGCACAGCTCACTGAGGTGCAGGGTTGGGGGATATTTAAGGAAAGCTGGGGCTTTTCAAAACATTCAGAGGAGGAAGATGGGAAAATGCTGCTGCTGCTAAACATCATGCTGGCAGGGTGCATTAGCTCTGCTCCCAGAAATCCACACTAAGAGTCATACCTGCTCAATGAGATGCAAACTTCAGTTTCGAAGCAAGGCCTGATGTCAGTCTGCCAATCCCAGCCTCTCATGTGAATCCAGACTCCATCCCTCATCTGTGCTTCTGCTTGCCCCCTCTCAAGCAGGATCTGCTTCTGCATGGTGTCTGGCAAGGATGGGGCAACCTAAGCTGTGGGAAAGAGAGTTGTACTCAGCATGCAGAAGGCCCGCAGTTGTATTTAAATCAGAGCCAGGAGACTTGGCCCGTGAGACAACCCCCTGTTATCTATCTACATACATGACAAGCTGCATTTCTTTTTCTCTCTCCAGCCTCAGAGGGTGTGGTCCAGGAAGAAAGGACAGTGTTTCTGTGTTCTTTCATTCATGGTTGGTGATTTCCACCCTGCCTTCTTGGTCACTGCAATTTCAGTCTCCCTCCTGCCAGGTCACCTCTGTATGAGCTGGAAATCATTTTGCTACCTGTGATTCCTCTACGCCAGTCCTTCCAAGGCTCTTTCCAAAGACTGGTTCCACCCTGTAGTTCTCTCTTGTGGACCTTGTAGATCTTGCAGTCCAAACAGTTCCAACAACCCACTGGCGTCCACTGTTCACCGTATCCCTTGTGGGGCTTCTGACTACAATTGCTTTCTCTGCTGGTAGCAGGATTTCAGTTGCTGTATTGATGTGCACTTGCAGTAGTTTCTCCTTAGCTGTTTCACTGCTGATCAACCAACTGGGCTGCCTATGGATATACTGGATGGACTAACTGGTGGCCACATTCTCAGTGCTGTGAAAATTCCCCTGTCTGGGGCTGTGTTTCCAAGAAGAGCATTTGTGAACATGCCTTTCCAGACAGAGGATTTGCTTCCCAGGAGCTGCCAGAGTTATGTGTACTACCTGGCAGTCTTTTTTTCCTTGAAGGTAACTGACTTCATTCCAGACTTTTCCTGGGAGTAGAAAGAAAGCTTTTTACAAAGTCTGTTTTGTTTTCTAGCCACAGTAGTAATGTCTGGCTGTTGCATCTTTGTCCTACAAGTCAAGTGCCTCAGGAGTTTTCTAAGATGCTTTTGATGTTCTTTCTAGACATCAAAAAATGTTTTTAAAAATGCACTGGCACTCCATATAAAGGCTATTTCATTTTTACTGCACTATATTATTTCTCCAGTGACATTGTTAATCTGACAGTTCACCTTCTGCCCCAGTGTGGCTCAAAGAAACAGCTGCAAAATTTGTTCTTTGTCTAGTGAGTTGAAAACCCTTTGTGACTAGTACAACGTCTTCTGCAGTTCCCTGGTTACAAGAAAGGACAGTTGTCCAATAGCATTCTTGATTCAATGTCACTGACACGAGGTATCCCAAGCTTACAGTTTTCAGGCATGGACAATTTTTGTTTTTATCAATGTCGATGACAGCTCTGGATACAGAGAAACAAATCATAGCTCTAAAACATAACTCAGGGAATGGCAGCTCCAGCCAAGTTAGTTCATGTATAGGCCATGGAGGGAGGAATATCTCCAGGGCATCTCGCAAAGGCTCTAACTACCAACCATCTCTCTCTTTTGGCTGGAATGAAATGCCTAAGAGTGGGTATCCTCCACCGTTGCTCTAGTGCAATGAATACCAGAGCAAAGCAGCTTCCTAGTCAACATTCAGACATGTTGACTAAGCACATTCTGAGCTCAGAAAAACATGCTAAACACTATCAGAAAGAAGTCTTCAAATTGGATACACTTCCTATTGATGGAGGTTTTGATGGACACCGTGAACCCTGAATGTCTGAAAGGGGTCCCAAGGGTACTTGGTACTGTATAGATGTAGTGAGCTATACATCTGGGATGATGAAAGATCAGGAAAATGTGAAGAAATAATACTTTGAAACACATGACATCATTTGTGACTGTTTTAAAAGATGATATCTTTATCTTTCTCATGCACTTTTTAGTGTTTTCTTTTCAAGGCATTCTATACAGAGCATTTGTTGTCCATATAGATAAATTTATACCCATAAAAACACATTTGTGTATGATTAATTTCTATGCAACGGTGACAGATAGCAAATTTCAAAATGTTTGGATGAAGAACAGCATAATCATTACTGGTACCGAGCATTGCCAATAGAGGTAAATTGTATGTAATTTTATCACCTGTAGTTGTTCCAGCTAATGACTGTGATAGAGTGGTGAGAGCACAGGGATGCTAAACGCCATGCTTTAAGACTTAAACCAATATCACTGTAGTTGATTAGGGTGAACCTTGTGCTAGCTAGCCGGATTATCCGAGACCATCACGGTGCAAAGCCCCTGCACTTTTCTTCACAGCTTACAGCAGCAACAGCTGTTACAATGAAAATCCAAAGCAAGCTGGACTGTCTGTTGACAGGGAAATTTCTCCTTTCCAGAGTCCTGACAGTGCACTGCAGTAGTCTCATATGACTGTTCCTCAGTGCTCTCAGCACAAAACACTGAGAAAGCAGCCATCTGCCACACATGAAACTGCAGTTTCTGAGACTACTGTGTGTGCAAATGGGAGAAGAACGCCATTTTGCCAGTCCTGCAACTGCACCATGATGCCTTCAATCTACTCACAGAATGAAATATCATATCCAAAGGTAAGCTGTGGGTATGATAGGTATGTCATGCTGTCCACAAGCATGACAAGAAAAAGCTTCCAGGAACCCATTTGGTTTTCTCCTTAGATTTTTCCATCACAGGAGACATGCGTGGGGGGCTTACCTAAGCAGCCCTCTGGAAAGACCAACCTCTTCCCTTCTGTCATTCAAACTATTCACTAGATACCTTTCTGGAAAGAAGGCAGGAAGGTTAAGGAATTTCTCTGGGACACTGTGGGCTTTTAATTCCTGACCCTCACCATTTTACCCTGTTTGAAATGATATGCTAATCTCATCTTGAAGATGGGAGTGTTGAACTTTTGTTCCTACAAATATCAGGGTTCCATTGATTTTTCTATTTGCAAACATAAAAAGACACACACTTACAATGGACCATTTCTAAGTATAAGCAAGTTGGTTTTATATGTTTACAGACAGTCCATAGATTTATTGCACCACTATTTTATAGTCAATTGTTTTAGCACGCATCACTCAGTTAAAAATAGTACCAAATATTCCTTTAGGAAAAGCTATGAATATATGAAAAAATTAGGATGGAATTCTCTAAAGCTGAAGTATATAGAGGAAATGGATGGTAAATAATTCTTACACCTTCTTCTGCCATCATGCATTGCATCACCTATATGATATTTTGTCTCCCTGAGTGGCTTGGGACAAGCCAGTTACTGTGGTGTTGATAAAGTTCTGACATATCCCTTACTTCCTAGGTATCTGCTGGGTGAATTTTGCAAATTGAAGAACAGACTTAGAAAGAATGGGTTTCAGGGAGTAGAGAACCAGTGTAATGTCTGGGGCTGACCCACTCTGAGGAAGGGGAGGTGCTCCTGTTGCTCTCACTCCTGTTGTTGACAGAAAGCAGAAACAGTAAATTTTCACCCAAAACCAGTGCGCTGGCATCAGGAGTCAGAAAAGTGCACCTTTGTTTTATTGAGTGAGTTGTAAGCACAAAGAAATGAGGGAAAGTAAAACGCAAGTTTCATTTTACTCTCCTGCCTTTATAAAGAAAGAGCTGTGAGCAAATCTGGGATCTGAGTCCTTGGACTCTCAATGGCACAGGGAAGTCTGCTGGGGCACCACACTGGGTGACAACACAGGAGGGGCCCTGAAGTAACAGCCATGTACGGCATCACATGCCAGGAAGAGGCATTGTGATACATGTTATACAGGCATCATCCTTAACTTCTGTATTCAAGGGTGTTCCTGGACACCTCCATTATTACACCAGGCTGCCAGCAGCAGCACAGGAACTGGTGAGACTATGTGCCCACAGAGTGGCCGGAAGTCCTTCCAGGCAGCCTCAGCGGTGCCCATATAGCAGCAACAGAAAGGGAATGATGGCTATTCACAAATGATGTGCAACCATAGGAAAACTGGGTCAAGTAAATATATTTTATATTTATCTCTGCTTGTCTCAGCTGCTATCCCTGATCCCTGGAAGGAGTGCCTGCCTCCAGCAAAGATTTTATTATACTTTGCAAGGCAGTGCCCTTCAGGGAGCTGGACCAAATTGACTGAGTCCTTTGACAATAAGGAAATAGACCTTGGACAATGCACTCATTGGGCTGTTGATGCATCAAGGCAACAGCATCATGTTATTTGCGTACAGGCCAGTTTGGCAACAGGTAGTGTTTACACTCACTGGTGTTGCTGCATCCCTTAGCAAGGATCAGTCCACACACCTTAAGGCTAAAGTTTTGCTACATCTGCCCCTGTGTAGTCAGCTGCCCCCTCAGCTTCCCCACTAGTTAGTCACTGGGAAAAAGTAGAGCACTACCTCCCTTTTGGGAGAGCTGCAAGGGACGAATGAGTCCCTTGGTTTGCATCTTGATGGTTTGCATCTTTCCCTCCTTGGAGAGGAAGCTGGGTTGTGCTGTGTGTTAAAACTGTGTGTGTCTGGACAACACACTATTTATAACTAAAGGGAAGGGTGAACAAATGCCAGCTCCTCAGTCAATGGCTCAGTCTGTGCAGAGAAATCCCATCGAAGAACACCTCCCCAGGTGTGTGAAGAATACAGCGTTTGTTTAGCAGGAGCCTCTGCAATACATTACAAGCCCTGGGGAGAGCATGCAATGCTAAGAATAGAGACAGATTGGTGGGCCTCTGGCTCCATCTTTTCATTTTAAATTTCTCAATTATGATAAGATCTTACTAAATGTATCTCACCCCAGAAAAAAATGGCTCCAATTTTGTTGTGAACAAATCCTTTTAATTTTTTAATAACAGGTAGAGAACTAGTTGCCCAAAAGTTCTTAAAGGGCCTAAGTTCAAGAATTACTGCTTCCTGCAGGTGGATTAACTGTAGGAGGACCATTTTGGCTGCCATCCTAGCACCTCAAAACATTTCACAAAGACAGGAAATTGAATGAACTGGAAACTGTGCTTTGCATTTCCAGGGAAGGTTTGGCTAGAATTGCCAATTGAGTGCACTTAGCTGAACTGGTTGAAGTAATATAACTTGGCATATCGGAAGGCTGCAATTTTTGCATACACAAAACAAGGCAAACCTCCCTGACCTGTCTGTCCGTGAAGATGAGCCAGTCAGCAGGGACAATCTGTGGTTAGTGCATGTTTTTCATCAGATCTCTCAACAGCTTTCAATATAAATATGTAAAGGGCACAACAGGTGCCAAAGATGTGGACAGGCATGTGAAATAACTAAAATAATTAAAAAAAACAGTGTCACTGTCAAGAGCAAAAGTCATAACCCCTATGCCTCACTAAACCAGAATGCCGTCATATAAATCCTTGCACAGCTCACCAGATTCTCTTGTGCCTATCTGAATGTAGAAGCAGTACGAACTGCGATGTATTTTTCAGCTTAAGAGTATCTTGATAGAAATCTCCTTGTAGAAATATGTGAAAAAGTTTTATTTTGACTTTCAAGTACCTAATTAGAAACATGTATTGTTTGCTTAATACGTATGGATTCTACTACATGCATTTTGACTGGAGAGTTTTTGTTTATGTAGGAGCTGTTCCATGGCTAGTCTGCAGGTAACTACCTCCCAGTCACGTGCAATCTGGTCAAGCAAGTTCTAGGACTTTTCTCTTTTATAATTATCCTGAGAAATAAGGCAAGTTGCTACAATCATTTAGATTATTTTCAACACTGAATATGACTTGAAATCAGAGAGTCCTTCTTTTAGAGGAAAGTTGTTTCTGACCCAGGCTTACCATTTGCTCACTCTCTGCTAGTCTGACCTACCTGTTCTTAAAACAGGCAATCAGCTCTTTAAGGCAAGCCACTTATATCACCATGAAAGCTTATTATTGATGTGAAAATAGAGATGTGCCTGTTGTGACTGTTGATTGAAATGGCAAGATTTCATTTTCATAATTTATTAACATCTGTTATTTAGATCAGTTTCCTCTTTCAGTGCAAAAATAGTGCTGTTGATCAGACTCACAATTTCTGTTTGAAAATTAAAATCACATTTTCTTTTGTAGGTGTGTTAGCATAGTGAACACAGATGACTGAATGTGGGGCACTCACCCAGCCTTACGGTGCAATCACTCAGTGCTTCTCTTGGTCTCCTCATGCACTAAAGTTCTCTTGAAAACTGCATTTTCTCTGCACTTAAGAAGTGCAGTCTGAGTTTCTACATTTTCCAGGGCTGCTAAGAGCTTGCTCTGACTGAATGGTTAGGAAACCAAGGGAAAGAAGTCCCTGACCTCCTCTTTCTACCTGCCTTGCACTGAAGCACAGACTAGATGTTCCTCGAATGAAATCATTGATGGGTCTTATGAAGCCCTCCACTGTTTTCTCGCTTGCATATAACACACAAAAAATCTGGATGAAAGGCTGCTGAAAATTTAATATGATCACATGTTAAACTCTTAAAAAGAAGATCACAGAGGTGTTGGCAGTGACAGATTTATTTTTTTTTAAACACCTTTATTCATCTTTTTCTCCTGTTTTCAAGCTGTTGCCTCTCATTGTAGTCTCCAGATCCTTCTGTGTCTTTGGAGACCAGCTGGATGGATTCTGTTTTCAATAAACTGATCTCTAGCTGTAGTACACAAAATTGAAATCTCTGAGCAAATATTTCAGAAGCATTTTATGCTCTGTGTCATTCTTTGAAAATCTGTGCTTTTGATTGACTGTAGTAGTAGTCATGACAATCTGAATTAAAAAAAAAATGTAGTATTTGCTGATCTTTAAGTGCATGGACAGTCTTATTGCATAATTCAAATTCAGCACACACGTGTGCTTATGAACTGCAACCTCCACATAAGGGATTAATGCAGCCCTTCTCCATTTATAGTGGAAGTGTCTGTGCATGTTTCCTTGCACCAGAAAAGTAGAACTTTAAATGCATATACATGACTGTCCTGGTTCCAGCAGGGATAGGGTTAATTTTCCCAGGGATCTGGCACAGGACACAGGTATTCCATACCAAGTTAGCCATGCCCAGTCTATAAGTGGGAAGTCACTGCCTGGGAGAGGGGTTGGGCTTCCTGGGGGCCAGTTGGTGAGCAGTGGTACAATAATCACGTTTGTACATTCCTCTATCACTGTTATTGTTGCTTTCTTCTTTCCATTGCTGTTATGTTAAACTGCCTTTATCTCAACCCATGGAGTTTTGCCTTTTTCTTCTGATTCTCCCCACAGCTGTAGGGGGGTGAGTGAGCGGCTGTGTGGTTCTTTGTTGCCAGCTGGGGCTAAACCACAACGGTCCTTTTTGGCACCCAACGTGAGGCTCAAAGGGCTGAGATAACGACAGATCCTGCCACAGCTTGTTTAAATTAAGTTGTTATATGCATTTATATTTGTTAAATAGTTGCTGGTCACACTGCTGCTTTGTGTGTTTGCATGGTTGTGTTATGTTAATTCTTATATGTCCTATGTACTCCCTGGGATGCTGTTTGTCACCTCTGGGAGATTATAATTTTGCTGTCCTCTGTAATACCAGTTTATGATATGATAACATCACTGTTCATGTGGCTATATTGGAGTGTTTGTGCAGCATAGCTGTCCTGCCCATACCTTGGGCCCTGTCTCTCAGAATTTATTAACAATCACACCCAATTTATGAGGGAAATGTGGGGAATACTTTCCCAGTTCTTTCGCCTCCCTTTTCTCCTTCGGGCCAGGTATGACAGCTTTTAAGAATTTCGAATATCCTTGGGATGCTCAAATCGGCATGGTCTCCTAAATGTGTTTCAGGTCTTGTTTACGGTTAAACAACTGTTTAAGATTACCACCCAGACATCTGTCCCGAGACTGAATAGTCATGGGTGGCATGGCATGTGGGAGAATATGGGCAGGTATCTAGAGAATTTCTCACCTCCAATGGTTTGGGATTTCATCCCCAAACAACTACAGGACCCTAATAACATTGTAGAATATTTGAAAGGAAAATACTGTCGCTATTCTAGAGAGGCACAACTTACCGCACTGTGCTGGGTGCTGGCCAGTATCTACCAAACACTGCACTGCAGCTACTCAAACCCAGGTAGCAGGCACTACAGCTGAACCAGAAAACCAACCCATGTCAGTATCAGTTGTCCCTACACAGAAGAAGCAATCAGTTCACTTAGTAAGGGATGAAAATGAACCAGGGCTATCATGAAAACAGAAGGAGGAGGCAGAACCAGAGCTAATCACCTGATCCCTATCCCTGAGTAAGCTTTGAGATAGGCGAAAAGATTCCAGCCAACATCTGAGTGAGCACATATTCACCTGGTTGCTCCGATGCTCAGGTAACGGGGCCAGTAGCTTGGAATCAGAGGGTAGGGAAGCCAACATCTGGGATCCCTGACTAGGGAAGGGGTCAGTGACACGGCAGTTGAGAAAAGACACAAGCCCTTAGCTTCTGAAGGAGATTTCTATCAGGTGTGAGGGAAAGGTACCCTTTCAGTGAAGATGCTGTATGTCATCAAAGCAAGTGGACCAACATGGCGAGAAGTACCTGAGGGAATTAGCTGTGTGGGAGATGGTTTATTATGACCTGGACAATGCATAGCTACCCACAGATCCTGATGAAGTCCAATGCACAAGGCCCATGTGGCAGAAGATTTTACGGAGTGCACCATCATCGTATGCCAGCTCATTGGCAGTGATGGAATGGAAAGGTGAAGAGGGACCAATGGTGGATGAGGTGGCTGATGGACTCTGGTGATATGAAGAAAGTCTCTCTTTCCTTCTCATCTCAGCTGTGGAGAAACTGTCCTGGAATATCCAGCAACTTGAAGAGAATATGTCCTACTCCCCAGCTGTATGGGCCAGTATCTCAGCTATTAGGAGCAGGCATTTCTCTACTCAAGAGAAAGAATATAGAGGGCACACACCATGAGGCACCCTGTGGTTTTACCTGCATGATCATGGAGAGGACATGAGAAAGTGGGATGGACAACTCACCTCGATTCTATAGGCATGGGTACACAAGTTGCAAGGAAGAACAATCACAGAAGGGGATCCCTCCAGGAGAAATGCCGCTCCAGTTTCCAGCAGACAGTTCCCCAGACAGAGTAGAAGGCTTGATCTTGTCTCCGATCCTCTTGAAGCTACTTACAAGTCATTTCTGCAAGAAGTGAGTAATGGATACAATGACCAGGCTTAGAAGGCCCCTGCCTCCAGCCAGGTGGGGGAAAGAGACAACTGGGTTTATGGGACTGTGTGGATTCGATAGCCTGACATATCAGACCCACAGGAGTATAAGGCTCTAGTGGACACTGGTGCGCAGTGTACCCTAATACCATCAAGCTATAGAGGGGCAGAACTCATTTGTGTTTCTGGGCTGACAGGGGGATCCCAACAGTTGACTGTATTGGAAGCCGAAGTAAAC
>VZSZ01002083.1:76318-89130 GCA_013398815.1 Ibidorhyncha struthersii
TGCGCCACAATTAAGCAAGCCAAGCACTTAAAGCCTCGTGGGTATGGAGGATGATGGCTAAAATATAGATATGGGGAGGCCTGGCAGATTGATTATATTACACTTCCACAAACCTGCTAAGGCAAATACCATGTGCTCACTATGGTGGAAGCAACCACTGGGTGCTTCCCCTGGCACCCTATGCCCCATGCCACCACCCGGAACACTGTTCTGGGCCTTGAAAAGCAAGTCTTATGGCGATATGACACCCCAGAGGGAACTGAGTTGGACAATGGGACTCATTTCTGAAACAGTCTCATAGATACCTGGGCCAAAGAGCATGGCATTGAGTGGGTATATCACATCCTCTATCGTGCACCAGCTTCTGGGAAGATAGAACAATACAATAGACTATCAAAAACTACATTGAAAGCCATGGATGGTGGGAACTTAAAAATTGGGATACACATTTAGCAAAAGCTACTTGGTTAGTCAACACCAGGGGAGCTGCCAATTGAACTGGCCCTGCCCAGTCAAAACTTCCAGGTGCTGTAGAAAGGGATAGAGTCCCTCTAGTGCACATGAAGAATATGTTAGGGAAGACAGTCTGGGTTTGTCCCGCCTCAGGCAAAGGCAAACCTATCTGTGGGATTGCTTTCACTCAAGAACCTGGGTGCACTTGGTGAATGATGTGGAAGGATGGGGAGGTCCGATGTCCATGGGGATCTGATTTTGGGTGACACTAGCCTAGGAACCAAATTGTGTGTGACTTGTTAAACATGTGTGTTATCATTACCATAATTGCTATCAATTGTACTACAGTAAGAATCACCCCAACTAATGACTGATGGACTTTGATGAAACTGAGTAAATTCCAGTGGTGATGGGATCAGAACTGACCTCAGCAGCTGGTGCCCAGCAACTTCCTCGAGATCAACATCTTCAACTCACAGACCATTGGCATGAGCCACACCGGGTACACCAGCCAAGAGCTCTGAATATAGCATGCAACATTCCAGCACCACACACCATCTCACCTGCCCTGAGAGACAGTTCTAACAAATGGAGCCCAAAGTCGTGGACTAAATGAACTCAATGGACATTTTAGAGGGATTTTCCATAGACTAAGGGAATTATATCTGTAGGTATATATATGTACATATATATATAAAAAAGGGAAAAGTGGTGGTAACTAGAAACTGTAAGATCTGGGCATAACGTAGATGGTATAGAATAAAGGGCAGATAATGTGCTGGTTCTGGTGGGGATGGGGTTAATTTTCCCAAGGATCTGGCACAGGACACAGGTATTCCATAGCATGTGATGCCCATGCCCAGTCTATAGCAGGGAGCTGGCCAGGGTAGGGGGCAGGAAGTCGCTGCTTGGGAGTCTGCTGGGGCTTCCAGGGTCTGGTTGGTAAGTGGTGGTACAGTGTTATTGATGTTGTCTTCGTTTTTCCTTTGCTGTTCTATTAATCTACCTTTATCTCAGCCCACAAGTTTTGCCTTTTTCTTCCAATTTTACCCTATTCCACAGCTGGAGGGTGTTGAGCAAGCAGCCATGTGGTTCCTTGTTGCTGGCTGGGACCAAACCACAACAATGGGACAGAACAGCAAAAAACTAAAACGTGGATGACATTCACTGCTATTGCCAAATAATCCATAAATGTTTTCTTCTGATAAAAGATTAGCAGAAAACTTAGCAATCTGGACAAATTTGATGTAAAAATGCAAAATGACTCCCCTCTCCTATACATTAATATATCCTTAGCATTGGCATTGTATGTCTATTAAAAAATATATGCAATGGTGTCGATCTTATTATTTTAAGTGCTAGTGATACTTTTACCAGTCACTTGAAAACTACAATTGTAGCACTGGATGTTGGACTTTTCTCTGATTCTGAAGGTTTGTTGTGGGTTTCAGGGTTTCCATTTTCTGTCATTCTGTTGTTTTGTTAAAGACCTGGAGCTGTAAAAACCTCTACAAGTGTTAGATTGTTCCTTTGCATATGTAAAAAACCCAGATACAATAGGCTTGATTCTTAAACCATTTCCACAGCATTTAAATAGGAGTAATTGCACTGACTTCCTTGGAATTCCTCCTGATTTGCACAGCTGTGTGAGAGATGAACTCAGGGATTGTTTTGTTTCAGACATTTTGTATGTCAACAACAGGAGCAGGGCTACGTAACTTAGAAAAACAGCTCCTTAAAAGGAGAAAAATATGAATCGAGTCTGTGATAGGATAATCAGTCATGAAAGAATGTGCCTAAAGTACCAAACTAATGGGAAAAGGGGACAGAAGTTTGGGCAATCAGGGGAAGGGTATAAATACCCGAAGTTTTGTAACTAAGTGTGGTCTTTTTGAAATGCACCCGACTCAGGTGACTTGTTTATTTTGTTCTTGAATAAATTTTTATCTTTGCTTCGAAGACTTTGTCCTCTCTACATTTTGTTATCCACCAGCGGGTGTTTCTCAGAGTTGTGAATGTGAGAAGGACCCGGCCCTGCTTTTTAATTACTATTTCAAGGATCCATCCAATTTGCTCATGTAATCAATCATTTGAAATTGTCCTGGGGAGGCTTTCAGATGAAAGTTGCAATGAAGATCAAAGGAAGAGGCATGCCCTTATCATAAAGCAGTGCCTTCAGATTGTGGTCAGCCAGCCCTTAGAGTGCCTTCTCCACGACCTTCCTGATGCAGCATTCTTTCCAGGAAACCTGTCAGAAGAGATAGACGGGCTGATGCGAAACAGCATCTAAACGTAATTCTGAGAGACCAAACATATAGTATATAAGGTGAAAACTCTGCTTGCTTCACTACCTGTCCACAGACATGTCCCCTACACAGACATGTCTGCTCTGTACCTGGGCCCAGATGTAGCATGCTGGTGGTGAGGATATATGACCCAGTACTGCCTTCATCTTTGTGATGTGGTAGATGGCCTCCTCCATCTGGGCCTCCTCCACTGGCTGCACAAGGAATTTGGATGGGCTGTCATTTGCAGCAGGTACCCGGTGTCTGCCGGAAAGCAGATACAGAGGACAGAGACAATGACTTGGATGGGAGCAAAATCTAATATTTGACTTTCATTAAAGCAGAGAACAAGTGCCCTGAAGTCAAGTCACACTGTCAAGTCTGAATATTAGCGTTATCATTCTAGGTGTTTGTGCTTCTGTGACAAGGAGGCTGGTGCTGGGACAGTACAGTGTGTCTTTGCGAGTTGCATTTAAATATTAACCCAGAAAACCTGGTCTCGCAGAGGCTCTGCAATGGTGGAGTTTTCAATGAAAGTGTCTTAGGTGCTGCAGGAAATATAAGGCTTGACGATCCCTCTGGAGGCTCTGTAATTTATTTCCCAGAGAATACCTATTCCACTTCAACACGTGTTTGTTTAACCCTGTTCTAGAAATTTCCAAGGAAGTGGCCAGCACTCTTCTTCTTTTCTTTTTTTCCCTTCCTCCAAAGCTAAGGATTCCAATTCCCTTGTGTTTTCTGTATCACTTATCTCCCTGGTACCTCTTCTGTAGACTCAATCCAATTCTTCATCTTTCATGATGCACAGAGTCTAAGCCGTGAAATTATAATCCAGCTAAAACTGAGTAGAAAGGATAGTCCTACCTCTGCTGTCTTATACACAACACTCTGTCTTCTTGTACTGGTGGCAAGGGAGCTTGGTACTTCTACAAGAACAATATTTGCCTACTATATTATTTTGTTCTGTGTGGTAATGCTGAAAGTCGTGTCTACGGTCCTGCTCTAGACCTAGCTATTCTTCATTTTCTGTTTGTTCATACAGTCCTTCTGTGTATGCAGAATAATAATAATAGGAGTTAACAGAATAACACTAATAGGAGTGTTGCTATTAGGAATGTAGGAGCAAAGTACTGGAAGTAAGGCAACCCACCTGATGACATCAGCTCTGCCTCATGTACAGTAAACATGTCACTGCCATGCACTTGCCTCTTCCTTGAGGGCAGATACTCGTCCGCGCACCACACCACTCTCTATTCTCACATAACATTCAGAGAGTAACTCAACAAGAGGCTAACGGTCCTCTGATGGTAGGTGCTGATTTCACTGCTTCCCAAATTATCTTTGCTCAGACTGCCCAAAGTAAACGGAGGCAAACTGCACATTCTGTTTAAAGGCCTGGAAGAGCCACACATTCATAATGATAACAAATCTTGAGATCTTGAGATAATTACCAATCACATGACAAATTAGTTGCTAAATGACACTACACGTTTGGGTTCTCCATCATGCTCTGCAGTGAAAATATATTTGAACTGCTAACGCAGAGCAATACCTTCCCTTTAGCCTGTTTCCTAGAAATTAATGCAACAAACTCATGAGTTGGGTACTACTTAGCATGGCAAGAGATAACATAATCTATGCAATAACAAGAACTCCTAAAGCACGATCAGAGTTGTTATAGTACTGAAGCACTGTGGTACTGAAGTAGCCACAGTGCTGTTATTATAGTAATTGACTGCTTTAGTTAACTATCAGATGTACCTTGTTCATGCCTAGTTGCTTCCAAAACAGTAATTGAGTTCTTATTAGCAGTTTTCAGGGATCATGAAAAAACAGTCCCTGAGCTTGCATGTCGCTTCATTGACATGTAATCCAAATTTCTGAAATAGAAAAAGATTAAGCACTTACCTTCTTCCCCTAATTATTTTAAGACCAACTGGAAAAATGAATTTTTGAACTGAGCTTTATAAGAAGAAATGGCACAGGGACAAAGCCCAGCACCTGCAATGCAGAAGAATAATCAGCTGTTGAAAAAGTAGTTTCTACACTTTTTTTGTGGTCCTGAAGGAGATGAAGTGGATTAACCTAAATCTGAAGAAAGCACTCTTTGGAGATGTCTCCATGCAGAAACTGATGCTTAGAAACATAAAGTTGCAAGACTTTGGTGACCTACAATAACATGAATCACTATTACTTATCCTAAACAGGACGTAGTTAATCTCAGGTTCAAACTGTAAGACAAAGCTGTACTGCATGAAGAACAACTACAGGAGGAAACATTGTGGAGAGCTTGCTGCAAACCATTTTCTTCCTACAGAAAAAACCAAGCCCTTTGACTGGATTGACAGAGTCTTTATGGGGAATTACTGTGTTGTAGCAGCTTATTCTAAACTATATTCAGCAATTCTGGTGGAGATATTGAACAACATAAAAGGAATTGCACAGACCGGCTGCCTTGGAGAACAATGACAATGCAAGTTTAATACTAACATTTATCCAAAATCAAGTTCTGTTAGAATAGTACAGTAAGTATCTTGCATAGTTTTCTAAAGAAATAATTACACAGGAGAAGCATAGAAAATAAAAATCTTCATACCAGTAAAGTTTTCAGAATGTCACCGTGACTCATATCATCTTCTACAGCATGAATGGAGGGCTGGCCACCCCTGCAGGTAGTGGAACAGAAAAACTCTACAAATCACATAAAAGCATAAGTGTCTTTTGTGAAGAGAAAGAGAAAAAGCTGTTCTTATCAATGGTAGATAGAACAAAAAGTCACAGGTTTAATATTTTGAACTTCTATTAGACACTAGAAAAAAGTTTTCATTAGGAGTTGATGTAGGGTCCTTGAGAACAGGTTACACATAAATTTACATCCTCATTTTTGTCAGCATAAATGTAACTAGTTTTGATCCTGACCAATGGCATGGGGTGATCTAGGTGACTACTCTGGGCCCATCCAGTCTTCTAGTTCTATAACATGAAAGGGCACTTGCCTTTGGTTCAGCCCAAAGGAACTTCTGAGGTTTTTGACAATTGCTGCCATGTTCACTGTTCACTCCCAGCTCTCTCCAGGGTGTAATGTTACGACAAGTGATTGCGGTGGGAAGAAATGAAAGGCACTACCTTGTTTCACATGCTATCTCATGACAGAAAGCATAAACCCACCAGAGCTATGTGGCACTATGCTCCTGTGGTACTGTGCTACACTCCTCTTCCTTGTATTAGCTGTAATTCTGCCTCAGGAGGATTTCCATGGAGTTGGCCAGGGGCAAGCCAGGCAGAATTTGGCATTGAGGAGCCCTGCAGTGAGGCAGTGGTGTCTAGAGAGCTGTCAGAATAGTGTTGGAGTCTAATTGCATGCACAGAGGTCTTTCACATGCACAGCAAAAACAAGCACCTTGAGGAGCTGTTGGTGCAGGGGGCTCTGGTGTCAGATAGGTGCTGCACTGTCGTGAGAAATAAGCAGCCAATAGCATGGTGTCACAAGTGGCAAATATTTGGGTATATGTATGTAAAGGTGTGTGCATGAAAGACAGTAACTGGTCTCCTGAATGCTTAGGCAGAAGCCTAAGAGTTGCTAGCCACCACCAGGACAGACTGGTTGTAAATTTGGTAGCAGCTAGACTACAGGAAAAAGCCACATTCCAAGTTGTCCAATGAGAGATATAGAATCATAGAATCATAGAATGGTTAGAGTTGGAAAGCTTAAAGCTCATCTAGTTCCAACCCCACTGCCATGGGCAGGGACACTTCCCACTAGACTAGGTTTCTCAAGGCCCCATCCAACCTGGCCTTAAACACTTCCAGGGATGGGGCATCCACAACTTCCCTGGGCAACCTGTTCTAGCATCTCAGCACCCTCACAGTAAAGAATTTCTTCCTAATATATAATCTAAATCTACCCTCTTTCAGTTTAAAAACGTTATCCCTTGTCCTATTGCTACAGTCCCTAATATCAGACAGGACCATCACTCCTGCAGTTAGGCAGTTTGAATTGGGAAAACCAGGTGCTGGGGTCTCCAGAAATGAGAGCTGTTGCTAAGAAAGAAATGCTCCCAAAAAGAGGTGGTCTTGAGAAGAAGATGGGGACTGGGAAAGGAAGAACGTAAAGAACCTGGCTAGAAGAAAGATCCTAAAAGTGGTGGAGGATCCTGGAGATCAGGGAGGCAGTTGGAGACTAATGCTGGGAGAGGAACAGGGACCTTGGCTGCTGATGTTCACGTTGGGTAATAGTGAGCAGTGGCGGAACACAAACCAACATGACTTTCTGCCTAAGCATCCGAGGCCAGTAGCAACCCCACTGCAGGCAGGGAATTTGAGACCTCACAAATGTAATGCCAGCAGAGCAAATAACAAGTGTGATATATCAAATATCAAGAACAGTAAAAGATCTAATCTCCGTGGTTTTTAAATAAATCCCATGTCCTGGCTCCAGCAGGGATGGGGTTAATTTCCCCAAGGAGCCGGCAGGGGACACAGGTATTCCNCGTTTGCCTTTTTCTTCCGATTTTCCCCACGGCTGTGGGGATTGAGCGAGTGGCCTCGTGGTTCTTTGTTGTCCGCTGAGGCCAAACCAGGACACCCCAGCATCCGCATCCACTAGAGGCTGTCATTCAGTCTGTCTCGTGTGTCACACATGACACCACAGCAGACCCACTGCACCTTTGCTGAGGGCAGTTCCCAGCTGCAATAAAGGAGGTCTGAAGTTATGCACTGCAGGAATAGGTGACACTGGAGTAGGTGTCTTGCTGGCTACCCAATGCTCCCCTGCAGTTTAGGCTCTGCAGTGACAAATTCCAGACCTCTCCTTTTATTCCACCTTCCTGGTGGAATAAAAATATCGTCATGGAAGAAATGAAGGAGTGTTTTGTGTGTTCCTGAAGAAGTACAACCAGAGGAGTATATTCTTATCTTATACAAGGAAGAACATGCTTTGCTTCTGTAAGCATTATTGGATATTATCAGTGTAGTTCCCTGCACAGTAGGAAGATAACCATACATGCCTCAAAGCGCTTGAAACTATCACTCAGACAAAAGACAGTAAATAGCTATTTTTCTCTTTCCTCTGATTGGGAGTGAAGCTGTTTGCTGTTTGTTTGCTTTCCGAGCTTCATATCATCTTGAGTTTGGCAGAGTATGGCACATGCTTGCTGCACCAAATGGCCACAAGGTAATTTGAACAGAAACTCAACAGGCACAATCATATTATAATCTTGTAATACACCTGGTAAGAGCTGGAGCATTACGGAGTCTGAAAGGCTACCTAGAAAGCAACAGATATTACCAGAATACTGTACAGGATTTTGACTTTATCATTTCTATTATTTAGGGTCTACCTAACATGAGAGTCTTCATGTCCCTCAAACAACTGCATTTCATGGGAGTGTGACGTAAACCTTGGCATTGTTGTGATTGTTGGTTTTAAGGACTATACTCATGAAGTACTTACTTCTTGACCAGGTTATGAGGCGAGGCGAGAGGAGGAGAAACATGGATAGCAGGCTAATATGGTAGGAGAAACCTTAATGATAATACATTTCATATGAAATACAGGATGCTCATGTCTATATCTGATTCTACTGCATTGGAGTAAAATGTAATCAACAAAGCATCTCAAATGTACACTAAGATCCCATACTCAGAAGCAATTACTAAGACTTCCTCATCACAAATGAAAGACCAACATTAATGCTCTACTTTGAAACTAAAGTACAATGTGACATTCTAGAGCAGTATTTGTTCACGTTTCCTAGCAGCCAAAGGACTCTTCAGACCGTAAGAATAATCTATCCATCCCTCTGGGAGAAATGTTATAGTAAGACAAGGTTGAGACAGTAAAGTAAGAATAACAGAGCCTCACAGAAAAGAGAATCAAAAGCAGTGTAACATTCCTATCCACAGTTTTCAAAGCAATGGCTGGTTTGAAGCCGTAGAGGCAATAATAGCTCTATGGACAATAAAAGCATAAAACATGTAGCATCTACTAAATAGAAAACTGCATTTGTGCTTACCTGGGCATGTCTCTGATGATGGTAATGCCACTTGGCTTCAGCGCACCTGCCATTCAAGGGCAGTGCTGCCAAGCTGGGGTCTCCCAGGCTTGTTACAGCACCGTGACAGGTAAAAAGCTTTGATATTTCTGCTCTGATACTCCTACATATTCATGCAAAGCCTTTCTAGAGGACCTCATGTCTGTGTTTCAATTGCTTCATGAAGTAAGCATCAGTGAAAATAGAAAGATCTGGTGTATGTGTCTGACGTCGTCAGAAATACTGGAATAGCCTGCCATCGTGTACTCTGCCTTTAAAATGCATCCTTTGGGAAGGGCTTTCTTAGAGGCAGCAGGGCAGAGGAAGTTTTGCCACTTGCTGGTGCTGAATGCTTTGGTCTGCAGCACAAACATGGCTGCATGGGACAACACAGAGTGTATCAGTTTTCCGGGCACAAAATTGGTTCCCTTTTTTACGCAGCTGCTTTTAGCAGAAGGCCCAGAAACAACCATTTTATATTTTTTTTAAATCTTGTATATAAGACAGTTACCCTTTAAACACAGTGGAAAATTTATGTGGAACTTCTGCTGCAGGAGGGGACTGTACAGCCTACAATAGAGATACAGCCCCCCAATCACTGTGCACTTGGAAACCTTGATTATTCAGACCCTCACTAACTGGAACTCCCAGGCTGCTGAGGAAAAACAAAAACAAATCCTAAAATAAAATAAAAAAAAAAAAAACAAACACAAACCAATCAATCCCTTTTCACCATGGTTCCAAGACTATCTGAGCTTGTAGTGTTTGCAGACTCAGCAGGCTCATGTTTATCTGAGTAATGAGAATCTGAAACAAATTTTTATTCAGATAATTAGTTACATTGTACAACTAAACCAGGTTGTAGAGAACGGATATTAAATGCGGTTTTGTCTCAACATTGCTGTCGTACCACCATTCCCCGGCACCAACATCCTGCCTCGAACGAGAAAAAAACCAACACACACTGCCTTCACGTTATGGACAAAAACATCGTAGTGTGCCTGCACAGGGGCCAAGGCACGAAAAGAGCAGAAACACCCCAACAAGGGGGTGACACATACCACATGTACACAATTGCGATCTGCGCATGAGCATGGACCCATATAAAAGAAGCCTGCATGCTGCGGTGGGGGCTTTTTCTTTCTCCCTCCTTCACCATCTCCTCGTGGACCCCTTCTGGAACCTGCCTCGGCAAAGCCTGCAGCGCTTGGATGGAGCCGACGGAACACTGCTGGACTTGGGGTATTGGTAGCTAGATCTCCTCCTTGACTCAGTCTCCCTCTTTCTATCTCTCTCTTTTCCCTGATCCGACTCCCCACCTACCACCACCCCCCGCACCCTTCCCTCACTCCTACCTCTGTTGATTGAAAAATAAAGTTGGAGGTTGTATGACATTTGACATATTTTAGTGTCTTAATCTCGTCCCTTGGGATTGCAACGGAACCTCCCCGATATCAGATCGGGACACAGGTATAGGCCAAAAAAGGGGGAAGAGGGAAAATTGTTTCAACATTGTAACGCTGAGAGAAAATTCCTCACCTATTCACCTGTTATAGTCCTTTTTAAGATTGAAGACACTTATTAGCAGGGCACAGAGAAGCAGAAGTGAATGTATTATTTGTATACCTGTCTAAATACAGAATTGATACACATTTCTCTTGAGCATTTTATTTGAGAATAACAGCATACATTTGCTAAGAAACAAAAGAGACAATTTCTCATGCAGTAACCTTGTGCCAAACGGTCAGCTACAGCAAGGCTCTGGTTCTAATAACTGAGTTAAATCACTTTAATATGAAGACAGCATATACAATGCAGCTCAGGCTCAAGTTTTCACAAGGCTCTTCCTTGCTTTCAGTGTCACACACACATAAAAAAAAAATCCAGAAGAGGACTTTCAAAGCTTCCAAATGGGTAAAAGGCTGCTGAGAAAGGGAAATATTTTCTGGAACATATAAAGAAAGGACTTGCATTGTAGCAGCCTTCTGATACCATCAGGAGAGGGGAGAGTGGCTGCTCCAGAACGAGCCTGGCTGCAGATTAATGATATTGCAGTCAGTGCCAGGCTTTTCAGACAGGCCTTGCTCTGAGGACACCCTCAAACCCATTCCTGCTCTTCTTTGCTATCACCGATCTCACAAGACATCCTGCCGACCTTGAGAATTGCCTGCAGGAGCTAAGGATGCGAAGGAGGAGATACCATTGTCTTCCAATGGCAGTCACATCCTCTGTTTAAAAGACTGATGAGAAGAAAGACATTTAGGTGCTGAAGCGTGTCCAGAGAAGGGCAACGAAGGCAACGAAGCTGGTGAGGGGTCTGGGGGACAAGTCTTATGAGGAACGAGTGAGGGAACTGGGGCTGTTTAGCCTGGAGAGGAGGAGGCTGAGGGGAGACTTTATCACTCTCTACAAGTACCTGAAAGGAGGTTGTAGAGAGATGGGGACTGACCTCTTCTCCCTAGTAACAAGTGATAGGACGAGAGGAAATGGGTTCAAGTTAAGCCAGGGGAGGTTTAGGTTGGATATTAGGAAAAAATTTTTCACTGAAAGGGTTATCCAACATTGGAATAGGCTGCCCAGGGAGGTGGTGGATTTGCGATCCCTGGAGGTTTTTAAAAAAAGGGTAGACGTGGTACTTGGGGATATGGTTTAGAAGTGGTTTTGTCAGGTTAGGTTAATGATTGGACTCGATGATCTTAAAGGTCCCTTCCAACCTTAACGATTCTATGATTCTAAATGTAGGTCTTCAGTGACCTACAGTTCTTCCACCAGCGCCAAAGGAAGTTGCTGGTGGCCAAAAGTCTCTTGAAACTGAAGTGGAAGTTTCTGAAAACTGTCCAGCTTTGAAAGCTCTCCTGGCATTTTTTAGTGGGAGTGGCCACCTGGAACGGCACTGTTCACATGTGGGCTGATACCCATGTGACAGAGCAGGGCTGTGTTTAGACACGATAAGTCCCACTTTGCTTTGCAAGTCCAGTTCTATTTTTGTTGAAAAGCCAGGCTGACCTGAGCCAGACAACTAACAGCAGGTGCTATTCTGCAAGTGAGGAACACGGGGAATTCAGAGCTGTTGAGCCTGAATGCCACTTAGTGGCTGGTCCCATTCATAAGGCAGTAATTGTGATGCAGCTGGTGGATAACCAAGTTCTTCCCCATGCTGTGTTAATGGCCAAAGAGACCCCAGAATAAGGTTTCGGGAAGAAGAAGGCCAGTCATACCAGACAAGACCAAGACAAAGAAGGTGTTCAGTATCTCAGCCTTCTTCATGTCCTTTAAGACTATGTTCCCATTCTAACTCACCAGTGTATCAAAATCTTCATAGTTGTCCCTTTGCTGCTGATACAGTTACAAAATCGTTTCCTTTGCCTTTCATGTCCCTTGCCAGATTCAACTCCATGTGGGCTTGGGCTTTCCTAATCCCATTCCTACATGCTCTCACAGCGTCCCAGGTCACTGGCCCCTGCTTCCACCCCCTGAGTGCTTCCTTTTTAGGGTTAAGCTTTGCAAGTAGCTCTTCATTCACCTGTGCAGGTGTCCTCTCATCTATGTTTGTTTTCCTGCTTGTCAGTTCGAGTCTTGAGTTTCTTGAGTTTGGAGAAGGTGATACTTGAAAATTCAGCAGCTCTTCTGGACCCTTCTGCTCTTCAGGACAATATATTATGAGATTCTCCCAGGCAGTACCTTGAACACACTGAAGTCTGTTCTCCTAAAGTTCAGAATTGTGATCCTCTGATTGTTTTTTTTTTGCCTTCTCCCAGGATCCTGGACTCCAGCATGTCATGGTCATGCAAAAAGACTGCCCAGCCCTCACGTCCCCTACCATTTCTTTCTTGTTTATTAGAATCTAGTCCAGCAGTGTTCCTCTCCCCTTCAGATCCTCAGGCACCTGCCTCTGGAAGTTATCATCAATGCACTCCAGAAACCTCCTGGACTGCTTGTGGTCGGTTGGGTTGTCCCTAGAGCAGATATCAGAGTGTTTCTAGTTCCCCATGGAGACCAAGGCCTGTGGAGGTGAGCCTTCTTGCAGCTATCTAAAGAAGGC
>VZSZ01002083.1:91295-104617 GCA_013398815.1 Ibidorhyncha struthersii
CCCTGCCTATGGCAGGGGGGTTGGAACTGGATGATCTTTAAGGTCCCTTCCAATCTAAACCATTCTGTGATCTATGATTCTGTGATTCCCCTCCTCTGTTCTCACTAGTAAAGCCTTCCTGAAGGTCCTCTGTCCACCCCTTCTGCTCACTCCAAGAGAAGAAATGGTGAACAAAGAGCCCATCAGGTCATTCCGGGTCTTCCTGCTGGCAACACCGTGTTCGTAGAAAGGGATTAAAGGTCCCAAAGTGATCCAAGTCCCAGGATCAGAATGAAAACTCTGATTAGGCTTCTCCATGTTAACCAGTTGTTTTTTGTTTTGATTTGCTTTTAACACAGCTTGCTTTGTAGGCAAGTAAATTGTGAGTTTACTATGTTGTTTCATGTTGTACCTGTCATGTAACACAGCGCTGCGGATCCTCTGGGAGTGGGCTGTGACCTCCATCAGCTGGGGTGGGCAGAGAATCCTCCTGAGCTGGTATCTCAACCAACTGAGCCCCTGCCATGCCAGAGCACATCCTCTACACAGGGTTGTTAAATACAAAATGGGAAACAGACTACCAGCTATTTCATTTGGAGCAAGAGAAAGCAAATAAATGAGGAGGCTCTAAAGCCTTTAGCTGAGGACAAAAGACTCCCTGTTTTAAGCTTCCAAAACAGTGTTTATCTGCACTTGAACTCTGCAACTCAAAATGGCACTGCAGGAAGGAACCAAAAAAAGAAGTACAAATAACCCTCAATCAGCCAAGATTGCATTTATCGCATCCTACATTGCATTTATTACTCTCCCAGTGGTTCCTTTATTATTTTTCCCAGGGAGAACACAGCTTCATTTACAAGGGACTGACCCTCAAATATTAAACAACAAAAGCACTACATCCGCTTGATTAGTAACCTGTGTACAAACTGATAAAGAAATTCCTAGCTCATCTGGCTAACATTTTGTCCTTGGTTATTTAACATGAGAGAGAGGCAGCGTCTCACCCATCAGAGGATTTTTCTCTAGTGATGGCCGACTCTCATATCTTCAGCACTGCAGTTTTGGAATAGGCAAGGCATTTGCTGGTGGCAGTGAAAGGCTTTTTTTCTGCCCTTCTGTGACCTATTCAATGAGGTCAAATACTATGCTGTAATCTGGAGACAGTCACTGTCACCTGGACCAGAGATCAACATTATAATTGCCTGACAGTACTATGATAACTATTTAATTTTAACACAATTAAAATGTCCTCTGCTGTAAACTTAAAGTGTTTTGCTGTGCTGCAACTAGTGCTGATAATGGCTTACTCTGTCGTGGTACAGCTCATTTGCTACTTTCTGTAGCACCACCAAAAGTGCAGCTTGCATTTAATTAGTTCAGTGAAAGTGGCAAGGTAGGATAAGGTACTGAACTGCTGAACTGAAATGTACGTTGTGAGGTAGGGACAAACCAGAATGTAAGCTGTGGCAAATTCACATCTTTTAGGCATTTGCTTTTCCCAAATGCTACAGAACTGATATCCGGACTCGGATGCAGTGGAATACAAAAGCCCACAGACAGAAATCTACACAGGCCACAGCCAGCCCCGCCTTGCTGCAGGAGGTGCAGCTAATAGTGCATAGTGAAATGAAGAGCTCTGTCCTCTGTGCTCTCAACTGCACCTGCGATTCCCCGAGTGTACAGAGCCAACCACCTGAGAGCTGCAGCCATTGAGAAGAAGGGGGCACCACGATGGATGCTGTGTCATCACCTGGTTATTGATCATTATGAAAACCAACACATTCCTTCTTTATTCTTTTTATTTTATTTATAATCCTGGGATTTCTGTGTGATGTGGCCACAGAGAACTGGGCCTAAATCAAAGAAAGTGGAGGGATATTGAAAGAGAGCGAGGTCCAGTCTCAAGAAAAATGCTGCTTCCTAGGGACAAAGGGCAGCAACAGGATGCATGGATGCAGTTCACATGCATGGGTGGGCAGCTGCTGAGTTGAAGATCAATAACAGAGCTAAAGGCACAGTTCAGACCAGCATTGTGATGGGCTTTAAAAAAGAGCAGGCTTATCCTAAGTGTAGTTTAGTTTGGACGTCTGGAAAACAATGGAGTTGCAGTGAGCCCATCATACAAAGAGCTGAGCATCATACAGGTTTTTTTACTGGAAATATGGCTAAGGGGTCACTAAGGCTGACAAAAAGCTTTCAGTGAGATCTCAAACCTGAGTCCTATGTGTCTGAGAGACTGAGGCCTTTTCCCAGTGAAGTAACCAAGATGATTGTAGCAGGGGACAGATATTGTTTCTGCAGAGGAACATGCTAGATCTTTCATGCTGTTCATTATTTGCTGCCATACTGTCTCAGAGGAGTCAGACTGATGCTGACTCTCTAATGCCATTGATGTATGTCTTGCCGATGGGTCCCCAAGGAAAATCCTTCTAAGAGCTCCAGTCAAAAGTCCGTGACTCACCGCAGAGGCTGGGAGTAGACCCCAGGAGTTTATCATGGTTGGAAAAGGCAGGAGGTGGCCAGGCTAGGAGCAAGGAAGAAGTAGCCTGCTCAAATGATAGCAGTGAAGGAAGGAAGGGAGATGAACAGAGCTTGTTACAAGCAATTCACTCTACACCTTAATCCTGCATTAAATGCAGAGAGGCTTGCAGTGGTCACACAGGTCAGTACACATAGCTTCAAGGTGGCTGCATGGGACAAGCTCGTGCTCATCCCACATCTGCTACAACTTTGAAAGAAATTTTGGGTATTGCATTAAAGACACAAATTCCTACTGGGAGGCCAGGGCCATGGTCAGCAGCGTAAGTGAGGGGGAGGGATCAGCCAGAGCAGAGCAAGCCTGCAGGAAGAAAGTGATAGGCTCACAGCAGAGCAAGGAACAATATGTTTCCTCAGGCCACAAAGTTCATCATATCAGGAGCATAGGTCTGGGACAGTGGCATAACTCAGTTTCCTGGGAAACCTGTCCTAAAGACAATCTGCAGGAGATTATATCAGTCTTGGGATTTACACACCTTTTATGAATCCACTGATGTTCAATCTGATTTTTGCAAGTAGGACACTGCTACAGTCCCCTCTACAAATCTGACAGAATAAAAGCATCAGTGCAAGTGAAAAGCTTGGGGTTGAAGTAGAGTCCACGTCTGATTTATACTCTAGAGGCCACTCCACTGGAGGCAGCATGTCCGGATTTGTGTCATCTTTCTCCATGCCTTCTCTCAGAGTGCATTCTGAGCCAGAATGAAGTCATGGCTCTTGTATCAGCAACTGCGATGATGAGAAATTGTTAGTGCAGTTAAATGGTAGTGAAGAACCTGTGGGATGTGTTTAATGTAAAGATGAGCTGCTTTTCTTTCCCCTTTTACTTGGTTGGGTTTGCCTTCTTATGGCAAAGCACTGCTGTTTCCTGTAGTACAGAAAAAAATAAAATCAGACAATCAATTTAAAAATAGAAACTGCTGTCCTATTCTTTTAGGGGAACATTGCCCAGAATGCACTATTTTCATATTGATTTTTTTATATTTTTGATAGGTTAGGATATATGATTTTGAAGCTTTTCAGTTTTATCTCGTATATTCAGCATTGAGGGTAGAGATGAATCATACTACCCACTGGTAATTCTTTGTCTTCAATCACAGAAGCATTTAATACTGGTAATGGTTACTACTTTCTTGTAGAACCAGAACTCAGAATCTGCTAATTGTACAAAGTACTGAGAATTCTCCTTGTATGACCCAGCACAAAGCAAAAACCTGTCCCAATTCCTGTGTTCCTTTAGAGGAAGCCAAATTTAATTCTAAACACTGGATAATACTGAGAACAGTACAGCTGATCAGACCCGCTAGAAAGCAAAATCAGAATATAAACAGAAATAAGCCAAGTTTTGCAACAGACTACAAAGAAACACAAATATCTGATGCTTGACAGAAGCATAAAAGAACTACAAGCTGACACTTCCTTTTCAAATAATCAGTTTGTCAGGCTAGTGAAGGCAGTGTCTAGAACTGGTCCAATACCTCTAGTCTTCTGCCAGGGTCAAGATCAGCAGGTGCAGGGAATTAATTTGGATCAGACCACTTAGCAGAGTGCCAGGGGAGAACCTGCAGAGCCTGCAATTTTCCTGACACAGACCACAGCACCAGCTTCCTCAGTAAGTGGGTGGCAGGATAGGGGATGGCTATTCTTTGCCACAGCACCCTTGTCCTGAAGAAATTTTCTCCTGACGTTTGTGCTTGAATAGTGTTGGGGCCCATCACAGTGATGCACCCAACCAGTTTTGAAAATAGGTATCTCATGAAGAAATCTTTTCCTGAAGTATTTTTTAGTATTTAGCTGAATTTTTCTTTTTCTCTCCCGGCTTCTGTTTTTGTTTTTCACCAAAAGTAAGTTTTATCATTAGAATCAATGTAAGTACTGTCAGCTACAAACCCTGCCAACAAACCTTCATGCAGTGAGCATCACACCTTGTGCAACAAAATGATGTACAACAGGCTGGCTGCCTGATTGTCTGCTTGCTATTACAAGCCTCCTCACACACAGATTTTCCTGGAAAACCACCCATTTCATACAGTTATCACAGTCAGGCTGTAAGGAATTGCTGAAGGAAAATAAGCAGCAGAAGAAAAGCAGAAATCAGAGCTATGGACACCCAGCATGACAATGCACTCAGTGCAGACTGCAGTCATAACACATCACCAAGACAAGCCCCCAGGCTGCCAGCCGCAGTCTCCTGCACAGTGACATAGCCAAGACAACCCAAGACAACATATCCACAGGATAAATCCTGTATCAGTCCATCACATCCCCATAGAGGATTCAGCTCTTCATGGACCAATGGGACAGGGACGAAAGCAGAACATCATTCATCTCCTCATTTGGTATGACATCTATGCGGAGTGCTGTCCGTAAAACACCTTCATTGTCATGTCCACTTTCTAGGGACCCTAATAATACACTTGAAATATTTTGAGTACATTTAACAAGTGAATTGAACTTAATTAGGATTATTTCACACTAAAAATATAAATCAGCTGAAATCTTTACCTCAAGACTTTTATGTAGGTCTGAAAGGCAATACTCAGCTAAGACTACTTCATTGGAATGGACTAACCCTGTGGTTACCATGGAGGAGGGAACTCAGTGGTGTGCCTGGTCTGTGAGCTGAACCAGAAAGGCCCTGGTTCAAGCCACAGGGGAAGAAGCAAGGAGCCAACTTCCCTGCTTTATGTGAACCAAAGCTGGTTGGATTCCCATCACCCGCAGTGAGGCCCAAGGGAGCTCCTTGAAGAACCTAAGACCATCCATGCCTGTCAGACTGCTTCTGCTCTCCACTCTGAATGGACTAGTGAGGGCACCTCATCAACAACACATCTCTGAGTGTGCTATTTAACAAGGAAGTATAGAAAGTTGTCAACAAGGAGAAAATTGCTGATTTGTCTTGTTCAGGACTGTGAAAAGCCCAGACAAGAGGATGCAGTCAGTAACTGCCGGGCCCAGACTGCGCAGTTTTAATGATCCAGTCCGCACAGGTCAGGAGGAGACAAGGGATTTTGCAAAGAGGGACTCCAAATGGCATCTTTATGTCAGTAAGATGAAACTAGCCTTTTCTAAGTGAATGTCAGCTTGCTGTGGAGAAGCAGCTACTTGGCTGAGTTGTTTCTTGTGTCATGCAGGCCCTCTGGAAAGGCAGTGAAAAGCAGCAGGGGTGCTGATGCCTGAAGGGTATGAGAATCACAGCTCTGGTCCTGCAGGCAAGCCCTTGAGACTTACTTGTACCTTGAGACTGTACAAAGGTGAGTTCGGTCTTGCAGTGGGAGATTAGTGGTAGGGCACCCTAGGCAGCAGTCATCGCCACCTTCCCTAGATTAGACAAGATGGGGATGTGGGGCTGAGCACTTCTGGCCAGGCAAAGTCAACCCAAGAGACTGCTTAAGCAGGTCTTTCTGGTGCTCCTGATGTCTGTGGTTTTACCCTGTACTTCTATTTTATTTACCGTATCCCTATCACAGGGAGAAGATGAGGTTCTTTTACAGCCCTCAATCTTAAAATTTCTTGCAGAAGGCAATCCTCCTTCTCCTTCCTCCTGTGTCTGTCATGTTTGCTACCTTCCTTACCTGCACCCCTTGTTTTTATGGCTTCAGCAAGACAAAGTGACCAGACGCCAATGAAGGCTTCAAGATGAAGATGAGACTACATGTCTTATGTCTGAATTTTCAGATTGTTTATTATTCTGTTCCTGACATGCCTGACAGGGATCGTCCTTTTTTTTTGTTCCTTGTTTCTGCAAAAGACTGTCCACAGTGAAATCTATTTTCTTTTCCCTTCTCTCCCTGGGCAGAAGCAGTGGTTGTGACTAACTCAGACCCCACCAGTATGTTCAGGTTGCTTCAATTGTTCCTTTCATTTCGCACTGCCAATTTGCAATGCACTTCGCTAAACTGAATTTCAACCACCATTAAGTTGCCCAATAATAATTTTTGCTAGGGGCTTTCTGATGTTTTCTATAATGGTCTCCAGGCCTCGCTATCTAAATAATTCGGTACCATCAGGAAATTTACCACCTAACTAGTTCCTCCCCTTTTCTAGGTCATAACTAAACATGCTGATGGACACCTGCCCCAGTGCTTCTCCTTAGGGCACCTCACTATCAACTGCTTTCTGTGCTGAAAACTGGCTGGTCTTATCTGCTGTTTGTTTGCTACCTTGTGATCTATGACAAGACCCCTGCACATAACCTCTACTCCTCTAATAGCCCTGATCAAAGCCTTCTGAAATCCTGAGTGAACATCAGTGTTGCTTCTCCTTTCCCTCATGGTGTGTTACCTCCTCCAGAGGACCAGCACCTTGCTGCCCAGCTCTCGTGTGCACTTCTAGATGCTTTCTAGTTCTACTTTTAGTGTTTTCATTTCCCTTCCTCCTGGTAAGAAATGCAGCTCACACTGCTCAAAGACGGGCATCCTTTTTAACAAGCATGTGCACTGTTCATCACTGCTGTGTTTTGAGACAGAAAAGACCACATTTTTAATAATGGCTTGATGTGACAAGATGTAATATGTGGATGTATGATTTATAAGGATGAAAAAGTTAACAAGTGGAGGGGTCCTTTACTTCTCATAATTTAATTACCTCAAATAATTATGCAGCCTTGAATGTCCAGGAACTCCTGAGACTTGATTTATATTAGAATGTCAAGCATTCAAAAAATTAGTCCAGTGGTATTTCCACATTTAAAAGTCTCAAATATTATTTGTCAGGATTTGTGGGCTCTTTAAGAGTACTCAGGTAAGCAGGAGGGGAAGGGGAAGGGTTTTTTTGGAAGTGGTTTTTAGTTCTGGGGAAGGAGCAGATGGAGTTTCAGGGAGAAGAGGGTCTGCCATTCCAGCGCATGGCACAGGGAGGTGGTGGCAGGGCTAGGTGTGCAGGGGACAATGGCAGACCCAAAGCCCCAAAGGTGTAGGGTTGTGCAAGGATCCCAGGAGTCCTCCCTGCCATGCCTCCTGTGTGGTCCTGACTTCCTGCAGGGGCAAGCAACTTTCTCTCTCTCTCTGCTTCAGTTCCCCAGATAGAAAGTGAAGATCACAACATTTCTTCTGTCTTGCCTGCCTGGATTGTACAATTCTGATCTCTTTCAACACTGTCTGGTACTGATACAGCTACAGGTGGACTAGAGCCAGCTACCTTTTTTTTTTTTTGGTATGTATAACTCCTGCCTCAAGAGTCTCATTTTAGTAATTTATTACTATGGAATGTCTTGAGTTTTTTGAGGTCTTTGCCTCTATAGTTCATGCTTACTAGCTATAGCTGTAAAAGAAAAAAAAAAAAAACTCAGAATATTTATTTTCCAATAACTTTTGCCTTTAAGGCCAAGGCAAAAATACCATTTAGCATCCCTGCAATGTGACTGACCATTTCACACTCTAATGATCTACTACAGACACTGACTGTCTTGCAGACTTCATATTTCTGATATACTTCAAATTATTTATTATTGCCATTGGTATCCTTGGCTACTTGCTCTTCAAATTTCCTTTTATCCTGGTTCCACTCTGGCAGGTAAGATATAAGAAGAAGATTAGTTTCCATACATTAGCATTACAAGAGCTAGATTTCCATTTCTTAAGCAATATTTTTGGTATGAATATATTCCTAGTCTTTGCCATTTAACCAGAGTACTTTCTGTTTCCTCTTTTCCTGAGTGATGCATGCTTCTTGTGACTCTTTTGTGTTAACCGGAGGCTGTTACTGCTACAGATATGTGCTGTAGCCTAATGTATGTATATCAATGCAGGTTATATGTAATATTCAAAAATATGTTACATGCAAAATCCATTTTCTCTAGTCTCAAAAACTGTTCCAGAATACTGTGGAAAAAGGTGCTGCATTGCATATTCGGTAGGATATTTCAGATACGCTAAATTTCCTGAAAAATTCATCACCCAGTACAGACAAGTGCTTTTAAATACCTTTTCCCTGGAGAAACCTCAGATACCTGGGACTCTAAACAAAATACTTATGCCTCAGGCTACATGATGGGGAGAATTGTCTCATCACATAACGATGAGCCCCATATCTAGGCATGCATCCAGGACTAGTCACGCAGCTCCTACTGGAGCAAAGTACAGGATACAAGCAAAAGTGACTTGTTACCTATGCAAACAGTAATGCTGGGACATATGAGCAGGGCAAGAGGGCTGAATCAGTCACTTTGATAGCATGACTGCATTTGCCAATCATCAGGCTAGAAGTTCCTGCAGGTGCAGTGTCCAGTCCAAATTCTCCCATGCCCAAGTCACCTCTTCTCCCACAGAAATTTTTATGTAAGCAGAGTGAGGAAGAATAGGCTCAAGTAAACAAGCCAAGGTCCTGCAATGTCACCAGCAGTAGCCAGATTAAATGAAAGGCCTACCCACAATTTAG
The DNA here is from genome assembly GCA_013398815.1 of Ibidorhyncha struthersii. Taxonomy (NCBI): domain Eukaryota; kingdom Metazoa; phylum Chordata; class Aves; order Charadriiformes; family Charadriidae; genus Ibidorhyncha; species Ibidorhyncha struthersii. Next base: position 100,191 of record VZSZ01002083.1, read on the forward strand.
AGGACTACCAGGGTCAATGAGTATAGTTTCCAGCATAGCTCCTAGAAACAGCTCCTCAAACTAACTCACCTCAAGCAATGAAATATTTGCCTTTCTCCATAAAGAATCTTCAACAATATTAAGGATATTAATAAGGCACCATCAAACACAGCATCATAGCAGAGAAAGAAATAGGAGGGACCAGGGACTTCCGTCATTTCTGGCTTGCATGTTCATCTCAGCTATAATTCTGCGCATTCTGTAGGCACTTGCAGAAAGCGTAGGCATAGATCCCATGATTTTGTCAGGACCATTTTTTTAGCTTCAAATTTATAGGCTTTTGTAGGACCTAAGAAACATGGCCTTCAAAAACAAACTAGTTACATTCTAATCTTAGCAAAGTAGCTCTCTCAGTGATCCGCTTCCTTGATGGGTATGGCACCAAACACTGCCATTTAGATTTTCACTGTAGTTCATTAGCACTCTTTTAATATCCTTCGGAGAGCTATGTTCCACTGAAGTATGATGCAAAAAATTACACAAGTGGGTCTTTATGATCTTAAAAAATAGGGCTAGGAGTTTAAAACATCTTTATTTTCATGGTGCTCAAAGACGAAGAATCTGAGAATTTTGTTCTGTTTTTTGAGACCTGCCTGGATCATAAATGCTGAGTTTGTGGTAGGCTTCCCAACCTCCTTCAAAGGGTCTGGCCTGTGCCAGTGGTTTGCACCCTGTGCCTCACTACAGTCTTTCAGTGCTAGAATTATGCAACTGGGTTTCAGGTAAGCGCTTTTCCTTCATTTTCCCGTGGTTCCTATGGAAACCAATCCCACAGCCCTTCCTGAGTGAATGCAGAAACTGCAGCAGGGTTCATAAGTGGGAGATATGCCCATTTTCTCTATTGGCCAAATGTTTACTCTGCTTACATTACAACAGCTTTGAGACATGCAGTCAAAGTGCTATGTGCTTTGGGGGATCCTGCAGCAAGGTTGTCTCTGCTGTATCAGGCTGCATTCTTCAAGCAGTTGTTTGTCACACCTGTCAAATTTTGCTTGTGAAACTAATTTATGTACATGTCAATGTTTCACTTAGTTCTGTAGCTCAGCAGCACATGGTGACAGAGATCTCCTGGCACAAGATCCCTGTAGTTCCCACATGCATTAATTTATTCACAGGAAATGCAGAGATGGAATTTTTGTAAGAATAAAAAGTAATTCCTAAGTATTTAGTCATTGCTGAATATTTATAACTGATTAAAAAACCTTCATTTAAAAGGTAGGTTGCAACTTTTAATGATGACAGGCTAGCAATGTTAGAAGTCTCTAATCACGAATTGGGATTTTCTCTGAAATGCTGCTTGCACAACACACCTGACAAAGGAGTCAGCAAACTGTATGAAGGGAATGATGCCTGGGGCACTCTGTTCCTCAAAGGGCTTTGGGAACAGCCTTGTCATAACCCTCTGCACCCATTCCTGATTGCATCCTTCACACCTGCCTCCCACTTGTGTGGCTTCAAACTTGGCTCTAGCAGAACATCTTTGCTGTTGAGACAGACCAAGTAAAACATACCTAGTGCTCTCTGAGCAGGAGGTGCCTGGTGTAGCTTTACACAATAAGAGTATTCAAGGGAGAGAGGGAAGTACGTTTTAAAAGTCAGCTTGCTTTGTAGGCTCCAGCCAGCACAGGCAGCAAAAGGCTTCCTGCTCTCTGCTATTTAGCAAGCACACTCAGGCAGCAACTGATCTAGCTGCTATTTGAAGTTGCTGAAAAGGCTCCTGCTGACTCATGCCTTAGTAAAGACTGGTGAAAAATGGTCAGCTTCAAGGGATCCTGCCACTTAAACAGAAGGATCTTCTGCACAGAGAATGGGAGAAATAAGTAAGTCAAGCCTTTTCCTTCCGAAGGAGTGCTTTTGGTTAACACAATTATAATTAGCTGGAGATAAACTGGAGCATAAAGGGGACTGTAGCTTCAACACATGAAAAATATCTTTATCCTTGTTCTGTAAAAAAATGGGGACCTTATAAGTTGAATGAACAAGAGGATCTTAGAACCATTTTAGAGCAACAAGACCCGTAGCTGGGGACAATATCCTTCCTATAAACACTGACACAGTGGCAGAGAAGTGAAGAGATCGCTCTTTTTTTCAGCAACGTGGTCAGTCTACCAAAGAGAATCCAGGGTGTTTTGTGGGCAGAAAAGTAGCTGCAAAGCTGATAGCATCACCAATATGTGAGAAAGGAAAAGACCTTCTTAAAGCCTAAGGAAGGCAGACTTTGCTGCACATGCTTTGCTTTGTAATGTGCAGCTGAGGCACATGCCATTTACCAGGGCAGGTGCTCTTTAGAGCAGAAAGCAGGACAGTGAAACACAGAGCCCAGAGAACTGGGAGCACTCTGCAGACTACGCTGCACAGGCGTACCAGCACTGGAGGGACAGAGACAAAATCTTTGTCCCTAAATTGCTGAGGTACATTCTGGACATGAATTTAGAAATATAACTTCCCAAAGTGACAGACCCAGTCACAAAACATCTGTCTGAAGACACAATACATCTGCCATTTGTCTCTTAGTCCCCAAAATTAGTTGAGGCTGGGACCTATCCACTAGGTTGCTCCCAAAAGACATGTGACATACTGATGGCTGCTCATAGCCTTCATGTGGGTACTGAGACCGTATCTTCTGAAATGTTCAAGAAGTAAATGCAAAAGTGTATTGTATATATCAATACACTTGACATAAAGGGCAACCAGCAACAAAGCCAGAATGGTCTCCAAAAGGAAAGCAATTATAAAAACTGATGATTTCTCATTCAATAATGAGGTTTCCAGGGAACCTGAACTCCTGTGAGGAGCTCATGACACTTCCATGCCAAAAGGCTGTTCTGATGACTTCAGGTAACCTTCCATGTCACACCAACCAGGGAGCCTTACTGCAGCTCCGTGTCACCTGGACAACCTCAGATGACAGGCACTGACTGAGACAGACCTGTAAGTCAAAAGACCTTCGTTTCCTGCCTATATGTGTTGTGCAGGCTCTGCTAAGCTAACGGCACCACAGATGGAGCTGGAGGTGAGACTAGAAGTCACCCTGCTGAACAACTGTTGGGACCATATCATCCCATTGTCAGATGGGATTCATCTTTATGAAAGGGGGAAGAGTGCCTTCACTCACAAGCTAGTGGGGCTTATTGACAGAGCTTTAAACTAGGCTTGAAGGGGGAGGGGGATAATATCAGACTTGCCCATGACAAGCTGTGGCATGACATGCCAATGTTAGAGGGACAGGTGCTAAGCAAGGGCCCACAGCCTATTGCTCTGAGACATGCTGGCTACACTCCAGCACACCTGAAGTTTTACAGAGATGAGCCAGGGGCTCCGGAGGCAATAGGAGCCAAGAGGGCAACACTGATGAAATATCTCAGAAAAATTAAGCAGTGTTCCTCTAAGAAGGTGACACTGCTGACAGCCCAGCTGAAGTGCCTCTACACCAATGCACGTAGCATGGGCAGTAAACAGGAGGAGTTTGAAGCTGCGATGCTTCGAACTAGCTAGAAAGCTACAACCTAGTTGCCATTACTGAAACTTGGTTGGATGAATCACATGACTTGAGTGCAGCTATTGATGGCTACAGGCTGTTCAGAAGGGACAGGTGAGGAAGGAGGGGTGGAGGCATTGCCCTCTACATCAAGAAATGGTTAGAGTATGAAGAGCTGCTTCTGAAGAATAACCACGAGCAGGTTGAAATCTTGTGAATAAGAATTAGAAACCAAGGCAACAAAGGGAACCTTGTGATTGGTGTCTACTACAGGCAGCCTGATCAGGAATCTATTAACAAAGCCTTCTTACTCCAGCTACACGAGGCGTCGCGTTTGCAGGCTCTTGTCCTGCTGGAGGACTTCAACCACCCTGACTTCTTATTGGAAAAGTAGCACAGCGAGCTGCAGACAATCCAGGAGACTCCTGGAGTGCATCAAAGATAACTTCTTAAGCCAGATAACAAAGACTCCAACCAGATGGGATGCAATACTGGACCTGTTGGTCACCAATGGAAGTGAGCTCATCAGTGATGTCAAGATTGCAGGCAGCCTGGGCTGCAGTGATTGTGCACCAGTTGAGTTTGCAGACCAGACCCTGAATTTTAGGAAAGCATACTTCCAGCTCTTTGAGTTAGTCAATAGGACATCCTGGGAAACTGCCCTTAGGTACAAGGAAACAGAACAGAGCTGGCAGATCTTTAAGGACGTTTTCCACAGAGTGCAAGAGCTCTCAATCCCTAGGTGTAAGAAACCAGGAAAGGAAGGCAAGAGACTGGCATGGCTGAGTCGAGACCTGCTGGTCAAACTAAAGGGCAAGAAGAAAATGTACAGGCAGTGGAAGCAGGGACAGGTATCCTGGGAACAGTATAGGGATGCTGCCTGGTTGTGTAGGGATAGGGTCAGGAAGGC
>VZSZ01002087.1:8916-36736 GCA_013398815.1 Ibidorhyncha struthersii
CCAAAACCTCAGCACAAAACAGCCTGAAAACACATGGGTTTGGCCCAGTAGCATAACTTTAAAATATATCTCTGGAAAATCAGGACAACTGCAGGGTGCAAATAATGCTTTGTTCTTAAAAAGGGGAGAAACTGTGCTGTTTTTCTTATCTTTTCTTTCCCTCCCCCNCAGGCAAAGTATTCCCCGTCCATCTCCTGAGTGTCACCTGCTAAGGTGAGGAGTCTGGAAAAGCCTGGACACATTATGTATGGGTGGCCTTTTGTTTATGACAGACAAAGGCAAAATCCTCTGGATTACTGGAAGATATCATATAACACACAAGATGGAGTTACTATTATTCTTTTCTAAGACATATTGTGTTTCCCTTGGGCAGAGAAAAGAAAGTGCAGCCAATCCTGGGAGGGTAGCTCCTATTAAAGATTTATGCAAGCTTGAATTATTTGGCTTTAAACTTTCTTCTCTTTTTAATAAGAGGGATGCTTTCTTTAGGCACAGCATACTGAAGGAGATGGTATCACTGGTAATCCTTGGCTTAGGCACAGAGCTCCTAAATGGTTTGAATTAGGTAGAAGATGAGACTTTGATTTATTTTTTTTTTTGCCCCCTTTCTTTTTTGTTTCTGCATTTAAGGTTTCACTGCAAGATTTCCCACTGAAGTAGCAATTTAGTGGGTTTTTGCCCTCTAAGTCTTTTTAGGCATATTCATTCAGTGAAACAGCTTTGAAGCTGTTGAACTGTGTAAATGTTATATTAACATTTTCTTTTGCAATTATAGACGTTTACTTGCTCTTGTTGAAATAGCTCTTTCAAGGGGAAGTGAAGAAAGCAGGAAGTGAAAGTACACAAAGAAATGAAAAAGTAGCCGTGTGCTCGATTTAATTTTTGAAATAAATCATTTCAACTTCTAATTTACACTTCTCTAAGATAGTGGTTAAGGATAGACAAACAAAGAATACTGGAAGAAATAACTTCATTATGTTCCTTTGTTACATTAGATCATTTAATTTTCACGTGTTTGGTTTGCATATGGAGATTTGGCCAATGTGTCCTGCTCTTTGGATTTGTTAAGCAATGCCGAGGAAAGCTCCAGGAGGCTCGTGTCCATCAGCCTGCAATTCACAAATTACAAAATGGCAAGCAATTGCCTGAAATAAAGATGACAAATAATGTGAATTAGCTATTAGTCCAGAGGGTTTCAAGCTCCTGTGGCTTGATTAAATTAAGTCTAGTGTGCTTAACTCAAAGTGGCAAATGATCCTTTAGGAAAAAGCCCTATATAATCCAACACAAATTATAGTCTTTTTATGGGTTATTTAAAACACCCAATATACACAAGATATTTTTTTTTGTGGCCTTCTGCTGAGTCATGTTATACTTTCTATGTGATGTAAGAATTTCTGTGGATAACTTCACAGAACTCAGATTAATTTCTCCTCATTTACTCTCACAACACTTTGCTTCATGTTTTCCATACTAGTGATATCCGTTCTTTGAATATGCTTTAGCATGTGACTATTGCGCCTATAGCAGGATTTCTGATGGAAAGTGCAACTAATATTTCAGTGTTAACACACTTTGTGTGATGTGGCTTCTTTTCTCTTCTGTCGGTGGTTATCATTTCAACAGATTTTCCTTTTTTTTTTTTCCTGCTGCCAAACCAATGCCAGGAGCATATTTGTGTTGTTACTGTTGCTCAGCAACTGTGATCTCTTCACTAGGTCTGACAGTTGCTTTCTCTCCAGGAGAGCAGAGATGCAAGAAGGACAGATGCATTGATCCTCAACGCATTATCAGATCTTGTCACACACCCACTTTGAAGAGCTGATAGCATCTAATAATCTTACCCAAGGCTCATTTTACACATCGTTGGGCTTTTACAGTTAAACTTCGAAAAATGCATTGTCTTGTTCTGTCAAGGCAGGGGGGGTCAATAATTAGGCTGCTGTTAATGCAAAAAAAAAAAAAAAAANGGAGGCTTGGTCCATGTAGAAAGGTATTTTTGTCCCACTTGAACACTGCAGACACGTTAATAGCTGCAGCAGTCCTCACTGGTGATCTGCACTTTGATTCCAGAAACTTTCGTGTGGCTCAGATTCTGTTCAACGGCATAATCAGTAAATGAGCAATATTGTATTTTAATCCAGGATAATAACTAATAACTGGGAACAGTAACTGCACTATCCTCATAGGAATCTATTACAGGTGAAAAGGTACTTAAACTGTAGAAGGGATGTCCAAAAGACAAAAAATACAGAGGAGCCTTAATTATATAAAATTGAAATGCTAGTCTTTGGGCAAGTAGGTCGAGAGTAAAGAACTTGCCAAGTGACTGAATATTACTAAAAATAAGGTACTCCAAACACAGTGACACAAAGCCTGCAGTGCAATCTGTAAGAAGACTGATCAATAGCTGAAGAGCAAAAAGAGCATTTAAGACTGGAAAGGCCACAGCAAAGAAAGGCGAGCTGATAATCTGTCAGTGGGTAGGACTTGCTCGGGGGCTGCTTCAGGATGCTCTGACCTCGAGGCTTTGCATCACAGGGAATGTGCCAGAGGTACCGCCTCAAGTTGAAGTGCCAGCAAAAGCGATTTTGGACCAAATCTATAAAATGAGTATTACAAATCACCAGGACCTGATGCTACTTACCTGGAGTTTAAAGGGATTTGGCACAAACTTCTTGAGCTGTGAACTGAGGCTACTGATGTTGGCCTCGAGAGCAAGGGAGGGGGAGGTGGTGAGCGCAGCCTGAGCCTTCAGGAAAGGGTTGAGGCACCACCTGGGGAGTCGCAGGCATTTAAGTCTGCCTTCAGCAGTAAGAAAATCTTGTACAATTGTAATAAGGAAATTAGGGATCATCTTTGAATGTGATACAATGACAGTCAGCATTGCTCCTGCAGAGGAGGGAAACAATGAACCACTAGTCCCCTAGAGTTTTTCGCAAATTGTCAGTGATGGTGGCTGCTACAGGCTGTAATGGACAGGTGCATCTCCTGGTGATCTGAGGGGGCGAACCCAAACCAAAAAACCCAACAAAACATTAAAGGCAGTTAAATTGTCATGAGACCAAAGTAAAAATACTTTCATAGGAATGGAAAGAGAGCAAATGAAGGATACTAAATGATAACAGGTACAGAACAAACCCTGAAGAGGCTTACCTGATTTGCATTTTTGAATGTAAAAAGATACAAATTGGGAAAGATGTTCACAGAATCCAGGACATGGATTGTGAGTAGGACTGGATAAAGAGCAGCAGTATTCCTTGTACTGCATGAACTGGGGTGTACTACTTACAAAATCACTACGCAGCAAGTTTAAAACAGCTACTGGGAGTGGGTTTTTTTACCCATGGTAAATCATGGTTTGTGATTAAATCATGAAACTCAGTGTTACAGGATGCATTGGGTGCTGAAGTTATGAAAATGTTCATACCTTGATTTGACAGTCATAGAGAAAAGGTTAATCTAAGGGCTGTAAATGTGACAGGGTGAGCACAGTGCTCTGGAAGCAAAGAGGGTGTGTGTTAACCTGCCACTCATGTCTGGGACCTGAAAGGGAGAAGAGTATCCTGGTGTAAGCCAAGTGTGTTCCAGCACCATTGCAGCAGAACTGCATTGCAGTTCAGTGCCTGGACACATTACTGGGTGCCTTAATTTATTTTTCATATATTTAATTGGAGGTGATGAACTTGGGCAAAAAATCTGAAGCTCCATTTGTGAGGTGTTGGCCAACACAGGTTAATGTCATAGTTAACTCTAGGCTAAGAAACAACAAAGAGCAAAGATATTTGACACTCAACCACAGCAGAGTGTGTGTTAAGTGGGACCTGGCTTTTAAACCAGACATGAATTATCAATGCTATTTCACGGCAATGTCATGTTTGAGACTGTCAATTTGAAACTGCAGTCACCAAGCGATGGCCTTTTCAAATGAGACTCCTGAACTATTATACAGCAGAGCTGGAGAAGCAGTAGCAGTCCTTTGTGGTCTCTTGGTGTGTGTGTGTGCACAGGAGCCAAATATGGTCTATAACTCTAGAAAAAATGTTTTTCTAATATGAATAAAAGATGTGTGCATGTTACAAAACTCTCTGCAGGAGTTTTTTTTTCTTCCATATTCAAATTAAGGCCATTTATTTAAAAGCCATGAGGTCTTTGTGTAGGTTTTTTTTTTTCTGGAGAAGCAAAGATGATCTTGTGTTCACTAAGGCAATTTGAATATACTGAGTGCATTTATTGTTAGTTAAGTAATCAAAAGCCATGCTCACTAGTTTGTGGTTGTAATGCTGGCAAACTGCCTAAAACATTGTTCTGGTACTCCTAAGGAGGAGTTTTACCTACAGTTATTCTTATTTTCATCTGTGCATCTTTCCAAAAATGCCATATGTGGTATTCTTGCACAGGTATCTTTCCAAAGTCAAATCCAGGACTTGAGCGTCTAGAACCAGCTGCTTGCTGGAGAATGAATAAAGCTTGGTTGTTTTCTTTAATCCAATATCTGTCATAAATACTGTATTAAAATTTAATTACTGGAAGACACGCACCTGCCTGGGTAACAAAACTGCAATAGCACTTCTGTTTGAAGCACAGTTCTCAAATGTGTCATAAACCTCATGTTTTACATTTTTTAAAAATTTTTGACTCCCATGTTCAAGTGTAATAGCTACAAACAAACTGCAAGTAACTTGTATACTGGTCCCGGTTTCCATCTATGAAACCAAACTGCCAAGCCTTCTGGGCTTCACTTGTTGTTTTGGGGGTTTCTGAAGTGTTTGTTGCCAGCAGGATAAGGCAGCCCCTCCATAAGTACAAAGAAAGGGTGTGCAGTCAGCTAGAAGATGACACAGGTCAGTAAAATAAAGCAGACTTCATCCACGGTTAGCCTGGCTTAAACTCTTGTACAGTCATTAAGGCAAAGGGGAGGATTGGAAGGAAAACAGTGCGCAGTTTGAGACGCACGCTTTCAGGGATCTCCCTCTGAAAGTTCATGGAAGCAAAATGTGATAAAGTATGAATTTCCCTGCGTCAGAAAGCAGCCTGCTTGCTGATTTGTGGTGCTCACCAAAGCCGAGAAGGTGGGTGAAGATGGACTTTAAAGGGAGGTCATGAGAAAGGCTGACTCTTGAGACCCAATTCGCAATGGTTGTAAGCGTGCTTTCCCCAGTGCTCATCTGGGCTGACACTGTAAATGTTTCAAATTAGCATGGAAGTTGATAGATGAGGAAACACCCCTTAGGTGTTCCACAAAATTATATATAACATTACCCACTGCATTTGTGCCTAAATCTCTCTGTGAGTTCCTAGAGTTCAGATGACAGCCCTGAAAAGAAATAGCTATTAACTGAAAGCACTTGCCTTCTGCTACTTCTTTTTTTTTTTTTTTAACCTTTAGGTTTTATCACACAGCCAGTTTCATTTCTGTTAGCTCAGTTTAACTCATGCAGGAGCTTGCACTGGCCCGCATCCAGTCTTTAAATCTGAATTTGCACAGCTGAGAGGGCAGCAGTGGCCTCTCCTCTCCTATGGATGTATCAGAGACTTTTTTTTTCCTCAAATTGGCCTACAGTGATGTTCCTGTTATGTGAGCTAGTTGGTGCCTCGCAGACTTTGTAAAGGGACAAACGCTTTTCTCATGTGAACGTTACTGTGGAAACTGTTAGGTAAGAGTTTTGACATCAAGGGCAGAACTGCTTAATCAACTTGCATTGAATCAGCTGTGCGTTGTGCTGTAGTGGCTTCACACACAGCCAAAAGATTTAATAGTGCATGGCAACAAAATACTTTGAATACGCACAATTATTTTAATATCAGTGACGTTCCTTATCAAATACCAAAAACTATGCGGGTTCCTATTTGGGGAATAAAGCACAATATGTGATTATTGCTAATATTCTGTTTCTTGAGTGGTCATAGGTGGCTCAATTCTTTTACATCAATAAATAGATATACCTCTTTTCATTTACCTTTTCTATATTTCATAACAACAAAAAGCAACCTCAAATGCTGGCTTGTGTGGAATAAAACTTTCTTGTTGAGACATATGAAAGGGTTTGCCTGGAATCCCTGCTGCCTGCCTTGCTCCACACAAGGAATATTTTGTTTATTACAGTTTAAGAAATGATAAAGTAGCCCATGATTGAGCTCTGGTGTTTGTTTATCTGCATTATAATTTGAAGCATGATGTCTTTAGGCTTAAAGATTATACTTAATCTATGTTTATTCTTCTTATGACTTGATGCATTACTCAATACCTCAGTGTATTATTAGCTGATGTTAATGGAGCTTTTTATTACTGTTTGAACTTTTCCTTGTTTCAGGTGGTTTGCCTGTGTTTCAGGCAGGGCTTCTACTGCACCACAGAAGCTGCTTTTAATTCATTGAAAGCATATGTCACTGTGGAAAACCTTATGTAGTATTGCATGAAACAGATATTTAACTTGTACCATAGAAATTACAGTTTGAGATAAATCTGTGAAAATCCCATGGTGTTGTTCTGGTGTTTTTGCTTGTTTTGTAAAGGTAGGAGAGCATGTGACAAAAAGCAGTGAAAGCCTACCTAACAAAATTGGGTCATGCTGCAGTAAAGTTCTCAAGGCAGCATTTAAATCGGATTGCTGATGCTCAGCAACATCCACCTAAAAGCAGAATTTTGTTGTCAAGTGTGAAGAGGGAAATAAGGAACAATTACTGTATAGAATATACTTTTTTTTCAATCCTTCTATCTATTCTTAATGCCTAATAGGGAATAGCACTGGACTATTGAAGTACTTGTGCTTCTTCACCTGCAGAAGACAATTAATGTGAAACGCAACTTTGCTTATAAGTTCCTATAAACCTTTCTGTCTCTAGCTATGGCTCCTAAACATCTTGCAAATCATGTGGAGGAGGATTTAGTGTGTGCTGTTTGTGACTCATAATTATAGGTTTCCCTATTTCAGTGTCACTTTCAATGATCTTTGATGTTGTCATTTTCCTCCCTATCCTCTGATCCACACTGTGGTATAATATTTTTGTACACAAATTCTTTTCAAGGAAACAAAAATCTTTTGGCAGCTGTGCTGGTGTATTATTCATAACAGGCAAAAAGTTTCCCCAGCTGTTTAAGTCACACACACAATGTTTTGGGTGGGGGAGAGGGAGAGTAAAACTACTGAAAACTAGGGGTTTGCCACATGTTAAAAAAAAAAAAAAAAAAAAAAAAACAAACAAAAAAAAACCCAACAACCAAAAAAAAACAAAACAAAAAATCCCCTAGAAATGAACAGTATTTTTTTTCACTAACTGGTATGGGTCAGATCTCCTGAGCTAAAAACCACAGGAGCCAGGGTGCCATTTACTTGCTTCCTCACTCGTGTGTCTCCCCATACGCCTCATTTCCCAGAAACCTGGGAAACCCTAGGGAGGGTTAGATATACCCTCAGGGCAGCAAGTGGTGGTGCTTACAGTGCAAAGCTTTGTTATAATGGTGGGCTCCACCAACTCATTCAGGTTAAAGTCCTTTTTGTTGTAGTACAGGTAACAGTATTGCCAGAATGGCTCATAGAACTAGCCAAAAATCTGGAAAAAAATAATAAAAATAAATGTTATCAATAATCTTAACAAAAGGAGGGAGTCTTCAGTAATAGCAGTATTGTTACATCCCACAGATATGTTACTGTAATTACAAACAGGGTAACAAAGCTGTGCTGAGAGAAATCAGGCTTCTGTTATAAAGGAACCACAAAGCAGTATGTGAGTATGTCCTTCATAGTTCTTTTTAATAGCAGGTGTTAACTTTTCATGGTAACAAAAATCCAATCAACTTTTTTTTTAAAGACATTTACCAATGCATATCAAAGTTAAATTCTCAAGTAAAAATCTTGACAATGGGAACACGAGGAAGGTTGGCTTGTTCAATTCTGGACCCTCAAAACTTTGGAATCATGTTAATTAGCTGCAGATAATCATCAACATAGAGAGGCCATACACATCCATGGAAGTGATGAAGGCACCAAATTCTTGTGTGAGTGAATGCAGATTGACCACCCAGAGCTATGTGCATTTACATTTAAAATATGACTGAACTCTTAAATTTTATTGTTGTAAATGTCAGTGCTAGATAACTAGGTTTTTTTTAGCAGACATATATGATAAGAGCAAGTTATAAACATAATATTTTCCCCAGTCTTTGTGTGGTCTTATTTAGGTTGGTTTTGGTCCTTTGAAGCAGTGGCTGTTTCTCCTTACACATAATTCTATCATAAAAAACTTAACTTGTGTTTACAGTAACAGTTATTTGGCCATCCAACTTTCACACTTTCAACCGCTTGTATGAGGTCACGGGCTTTGCTGTGATTCTCTGTTTACTACTAAACACATGATGACACCTGGAGTTAATGAAGTCACTGAAACAAATTTTTAAGCATGGATTTATGTTCCTAATGGTATTTGCACATCTGTACAAAACGGTCTTATAGAATCATTTTAATTCAAAATTCCTGCCTATGTAAATATCCAGGTCTTAACTGGGTGCTCATTGCAAGGAAGAAACATTCTTAGAAATATTAACTAGAAATTCCAGTAAGGGGGGAGAAAGAAGTGCACAGAAAATGTTGATATTTTCCTGCCACTTTACATCACTGAGACCTCTTGTTTGTGCGTTTCTGTGGTTCTGGTCTCAGAAAAATACCCTTTCCTGCATTGACATCGCAAGGGAAAAAACTGTTCTGTTAACTTCTTGTGCACTTCTCAGCCAAGGTTCAAAGGATGTTGTCAAGAAGGTCAGTGTGTGTAGTCCAGAAAAGGTGTCCTTGGTAACCTTTGATGCAAAGTATGGATGTTTTATGGACTCATGACTGAGAAGTTTTTCCCTGAATTTAATATTTCTACATGGTAAATTTACCAGTACCTATCATCTTGCCTACTTTCCAAAGCTGCAGCAGGCTTGCTGACTTTAGGGAAAGATGAGTGAAGCATTTGTAATGCTGAGACTACTGCTGGAGTTTGGAGGAGACAACTGGCTGCGCAATAAGGCAAGCAGTGCGACTGCTACGTTATCACCAGCCAAAAGTGTAGAGGGGGAGAAGGGGCGTGTTGGAAAAATTACAGTTGAACTTAAGTAGGTGTTGGGAGGTTTTGTTTGGGCATATACCAAAGCCATTGATTATGAAGAGATTTACTGTTCAAGGCTCTTTATTTACAATATAACTGAAGTCAACTATTGCAGTCCTAAAGCAAGGACTGTGATTTTTTTTTTTTTTAGGGGTTTTTAATGGACTTCTGTGGAGTCGCAAGCATAAACTTTGAAATAACATTGGATAAGAAAGGCAATATCCTTTCCTTTCCACGTATTTGTTGTGTTGCATTCTGCTCTCTGTTACACAAGGTATAAATCTCGAGTTAGCTCCATGATGTTCAAAGCGTTGATCCCCCATATACACCAGAGTAACCGACAGCAGAAATGGGGCTAGACAACTTATTAAACTCTTTAGAGGTTGAGTCTATCCTATCCACTGCCTTTTTTCAAAGTTATCTTATTATTGGCTAGTTTCAGCAGAGCCTCACATGTCATTTCAGTGCAATCTTTGTTTATTTTTTCCCTTATAGTATATTTTCCCCTTGTAGGCTGTACAAGTAGATTTTGTAACACAGAACATCAGAAAAATGTGCCAAGTCCTTCAGATTGATGCTAGGGATGAAGACAATGTTACTCAGCACATGTGGCACTTCTCCTTCTGATGCTACCAAAATTTGTAAATTCACATCACTGATTCAGTTTGCACTGACTGCTTTTGGGGGGTAAGGGTAATAAGGTGAGAAGATAAATGTGGATTAAATAAGCGGGTAAAGGGGCAGTTCCAAAATAGCATCACTGGCAGGGAATGTGCTGATGAATTGCAAGCTGTGAGTAGTAACAGGCTTCAACATCTGACCTCACTAGGGAAGCAAGATCATGACAAAACACTCAAAAATGGAGTCCTAAAGAAAAAACCTAAGTGAAATACACACGTATCTAGGGGTGTTTCAGTAATCAAATAAGGCTCTAACTGCATCTTGAAAGTCATGTTTCTATCAGGTTGGGCAAGGAATTTTCGTAAGTTCATGCATTTTTTTAAGGAATTGAAATAGTATCATTTTTTTTTTTTACTAGATAGACTACCATGAAAGCTCTTTTTTCCTTTTTTAATGCATAAAATATTAAGAGTTAACTGGTTTTGGTAGACAGAACAGGTCTGTACCTTATCTCACTGACATGCCAGAATTGAGTAGAGCAGAAAGAAGTCTGTAAAACACAAGGCAGATTCTGCAGATGTCTGGTATGCACGCAAAGGAACGCTACCAGGTATAGCTGCTACGGCCTTAAATACTTCCAATATTTCTCTAGCAAAGCACTAACAATTTGCGGTTTACCAGCAAGGCTTCCATGCACAGGCTGTCAAGAAAAAGTGTCTGAGTTTATTTTTTACTGAGGCTTTTGCCATTATCTTATGTGCATAATTATATACAACCTTGTATGGAAAACATCTTTAACATCCATTTATCTACAAATGTGTGTTACATTATTATTATCATGTTTATACATATTATACAGAAGAACACTGTCCTGAGGTAGTCCTTTCTGCTGATACTAGTATTTGAAATAATTTCATTAAAATACAATTCCCAGATAATATCAGTGTATGGTACAGGTAATTACTAATTTTATTTAATTCCAGTTTAAAATTAGCAGCAAGTGCTGATCCAAACACTATAGACTTAGGCAGGTCTTAGCAGCAAAAAAGAGTTGCTGATATGAAGCTGGGTATGTATTGCTCTTCCCACAGCAACAGAGGAGTTAAGTTACGCTGCTAACTCCTTATCTGTAAGCCTTTTGCTAATGATGGCAATGTTTTATGTAAAGTGTTATCTGTGTCTACAACTTATTATTTGGGTAGCATCTGTGTTATACACTAGAAAAATTGACTGAGTCTGTACTAAGTGGGAGGGATGAGTTACCATTCTTGTGCAGAACAGGGTTGCTCAGCTCTCCTGAGCTGTATGATTTTTATTTTTTTTTTCTGACACGGAGTGTTCTCTTTGTAATGAACAGAAGAGTTTGATTTTTGGACTTTCTAGAAGACTAAGTTATGTGTCAGGACTTAGAGGAAGAAGGAAATATTGCCAAAGAGGCTGTAAAGGTGTAAAAAGCTGTACACAGAAAGAAAAAAGGGCAATTAATTATTTTTCTTTGCAAATGAATGGAAAAAAAAAACCAAAGGTAAGAAGTAAGAGCTTATATTAGATGAGAAAGCTTAGTATAACCTGTGGAAAAAAAAAAAGACCATACGAGTTCAGCCTTACTTCCTTAACCTTCCTCTCTAAATACTAGCTTTCTCTTTAATGTGTACCTCTAACAGTATTAGTCCCCTTTGTTAATTGGTTTCAGTACGTAAAAAAGAAAGGAAAAAAACACTTTCATCTTTTCAGAAGGTTATAGGTTCAGGAGGTTACTCAGGTCAGTTCGCTGGTGACAATTATTTTTCACAGAGAAACTGTTAACCTCAGCCTGATGCAAGAAGTGGAGAACTTAATTTATTTTTTAAAAATCATTTATCACTGTAGGGTAACTTTGACAGGTGTGGCAGAGTTAGTGGCAAAACCCTGGGTTCTTCTGGTCAACAGCAAAATACCGGTTGCTTTCAGGGTGCCAGGAGTGCATGTCACAGGCTGAATATCAGCTGGGGAAATCTGAAGTAAGCTTTCAACTCAAGAAGCGTTTTCTTGTAGGAGAAGCCAAATGCATTTTAGAGAAGCAGTTTGGGATAGCTTGCTCTGCTGCCACCTTCATGGTCCATAAATGAAGACTTTATGCTGTTAATCCGGTTTCTCTCAAAAGAATTATGTTCTTTTCTCCCATTTGAGCACATGGCAAAGCAAAGAGCTCAAACTGTACTAAAGTGAGAAAGCAATCGATGGAAATGACAATGCTCAATCATTTTGTGTTCACTATGGTTTTGATGACAGTTTGTGAAAAATGAAGATTTAGGTCAACAGGAATGCTGAAAGCTTTCTGTTGTGGTGTGCTGCTAATGATCATCATGGCAATCGCCTTACTGATGTGAGAGACAGTTTAAACACTGGCTGTTCAAAGCTGAAGTGAAGCTAATCAACCATTCACTGTCCTGTGGTTATACATGGCTAGTAGATACAGGATTCCTACACAACTTGAAACTTCATAGGAAGAAAAAGGTCTTTTTCACCAATGACTTCAGGAAACAAAAATAACTTTTTCAAAAAAGAAAATGTTAAGAGATTTCCAAATAAAACCCCATAGCTCTTATTAGCTTTTTAATACTTGCTGAGAGGGGTCCTGGTACTCTAGTAAACACTAGAATCTACATTCTGGTACATATTAGGATACAGTTATGTTCTAAAATACAGAGTGCCTTCAATTCAGTCATCTAGGAAGGAAAAACTTCTTTCACTTACACAAGCATGAGCATGCACCCCACCCCCAAGGTCTGAGAATGAAATAATTCTGTGTGATCAACTACATTTATTTTTTTTTTCCTGTTTTTAGATCACAAGTAGTTTTACACACTGGAGTTGCAGTATGCTGCTACAGGCTTAGCTGATAAATATTTAAGTATCTTTATCTTTTTATTTTTACTTGATCTTCACCTATGTAAACTGGTATGAAGTTACTGGGAATTTGCCTAAAAAGGACTAAGTTCAATAATAATAATGATAAAAAGTCCAACTGATCTGGGAAAATAAAGGAATAATTTCCCAAGGTAAGTAAGAGCTGTCTGAAAATAACTGATCAAGAGAGCGGGGAGAAAGTGTTTGAATTTTTGAGAAAATCAGATATAGGAAAGGGAGGAGGACTGTTTGTACTGGACAACAATAATAAATCAAGAAACGACTGGGCATAAGTTCAAAAGGAAACCAGAGAAGGACTCGTTGGTAAGCTCCAGCAGCTTAGCTCTGGTAATGCAGACTAGCCATAAACTCAGTTTTAACACTAAAAGTAAGTCAGACTTGCTGCTTAGCATCTTCTGAGTGCTGCAAACGCTTGCAGCATACCAGTGAATCTAGCCTCTTACATGGTTATTCAGGTAACGCTTTTTTGACATAGTATAAGGAAAGTCTTAGTACAAATGTGCGAGTGACAGCTTGAGAAACAAGCACAGTCGTCTCACTTTTTCATAGATTGTGCAAGTTTCTATTTGCAAGAAAGAGCAGGGAGCAAGCGCAGCTGGGCATTGCGCTTTTGTCTTTCCCCACCTTGTCCTGCCAGGGAAGGTTGTTCTGTCTCAGTCTCACTCTCCTGTCTAAAGACCGGCATGTAAACATGTGCCAAACTGCATGGGGTAGCTATATTACAGGCAAATATCCAAGAAGGATCTCAACAAGACCATCACACTGCTTTCTTGTATAACTTGCAGAAGGCTGAGTTCACACGTTAGAGTTCTATACATGAATACGGTGTGCCGCATTGCCAAGACTTTCATTCTTTTTTTGCTTAAGAGTGTTTTTTTGTTTTGGTTTTTTTTTGTTTTTTTGTTGTTTTTTCTTTTTTAGAAATGGCGCTCATCTGTCCTTGCCAGTTCCCTTTGTTTCTACCCCACATACACGCTTTTGTACCCACTGGCCCATTTTGACCCAAGCTGACAAAGAGCTGAAGATCTCAGATGATGCTTGCACAAGCTTTATGAGTCTGTGAGGAACAATTAAGGGAATGAAATAAAAAATTAGCATTATATTTCCACGCCCCTCTTTTAAAAAGATTCAGTGGTAATTGCTTACCTCTTACGAGAGGTAGCTACTGTCTCATCGATGGAAGGAGCTTGTTCTGTCCAACTGCAATATGTGTGTTGCCCACTTGACAGCTACAGCTTTTGCAAGGGAAGAGGTGTTGGGGGCAAAGCTGAGCCTGGGCATCACTCAAGAACACGTAGAGCACAAATTTATAGGAAACCAGGCTTTGCCGGTCCTGCATGTTGTGGAACAGTTAGATTGATCTATACCTAAAACAGCCTACTCTTTTCCATACAGTATTTTAATCTAAGTTGACTTTCCTCAACTGACAAATAAGACTAACCATAATGGCTGCAAATATACTGATTTCATCCTTCCTCCTCCTTAATTACTTCAGGTAGCTATTCTGTGGTTGCAGATTTTGGGTTGTGCTGCTCATCGCCAAGCACAAAGAAGCAAGGTTCAGCGTTGCTGTGCAAAAGAACATCAGCAGAATTTCCTGAAAGCATTGGTGACAACATGGCAACTTGCTCTTTGCAAAGGGCAAGATTGTGCTGACTTTACTTCTGTTTATTAGCACAGCACTTGGCAACTTGTGCTTAGAGCAGAGTAGCTGTAAGCACTCTTGAGAATCACTGCTGCTTGTATGATGACACTGCAGAGACTGTCACTGCCACATGTAACTTGTGCAAAGCCACAGACACTGTTGTTTTTGGTGTTGCTGTATATAGTATGCTGACCTGTGTGTGTAATATCTTGTAGGAGAAAATACTACTACCATGGCCTTTTAGTAAAATATTTATTATGATTTTAAAAATCAAATTACAGATTGTACATAAGCATTCCCATCACATTCATCTTGTGAGATGCACTTTCATTCACTTAAAAACTTATTCTTTCTGAACCCTCAAGTGTCTTTACCTGTAGTGTCTAATGTCAGCCTTTCCGTTTATTAAATTATGTGGTTTTTTTCCCCCTTGCTTGTGTATGGATCAGGAGTATAGAAGAGATCCTTATCTCCTCAGTAGCACAATCAGAACAGAGATGATGGTGTCTGCTGTGGCAGCTTTTGAAACGAGAGGTTTTTTCTTGCCCTAGTTTCCAGTGCAGATGTACCTGTACAGATGATGTTGGCAGAGCGAGCCCCGCAAACACCCGGGGCAGCTGATCATATGCTGGGGCAAAAGGGTGGAAGTGATTAAGACAATATGTGATCTGACTGTCCTCACCTCGTAACTGGTCTCTAGAGAAGGATACAGAGTTTGCTTTACCCTGACATGGTGCTGAGCCCGTGTCGGGGAGCGGGGAGCTGTTGTTGGCACAGTGACACACCCCCACGCCTCCTATGAACGCTGTGAAACCTGATTGCGCTCTGTGCTCTGCTTCTCCAGCTCTAACCTACTGTTGGACTTGGGTTGTCCAACGTGACCTTTTAAAGTCGCTGGTAAACAAAATTGTAACAATTACGTTTACAAACCAGTGGGTTAGGACTGCAAAGGAAAAGCTGGGGAAGCATGGAGGATCATTAATTTTTCCCATGGTGTTTGACTCAGCATGTGATCTTTTGGCCAGGAAAATACTTGAGGCAGCGCAGTAACACTTCTCCCAGAGGCTGTCATAACCATGCTTTAGACACCAAGTCACAGATGTTTACTAAATCATCATAGCACACCCTGGTTTCTAAGAATTACAGAGAGATGCGTTCAGCAAGACCCATTTCGTGAATGGCCCTCTCTGATAGCAGACACCCCGTGTATAAATTCTCCCCATACATTTTCCTGCAGTTCAAATTACAGTGCTTGATTAATTGATTTGACTGAAGAGAATGCACCAAGTAAAGTTCAAATGGAAAGAGTAAACAGCTGGACACATGTTCACTTTCTTTCACAGTCTTGTTAGTTAATTTTGGCTGATGATTTCATGCAAACTGTGGTACTGAAGTGTATTCACAGCACTGTCTCACTGAATATAGATAATGTTCCCGAGCTGTTGGAAGTGTGAAATACATTTCGTATAGGGCCAAATTATCTTCCTGTTGATATCTGTGGGAGAATTGCTGTGCCTTCAGGGGATTGGTATTTGGCCCTTGATGTCCTCTTTGAAACTTTTGGTGTGGTTGGTTAGTTGTTTTTTTTTTAATTTTCTACTACAAATGGGCATTCAAAAAATATCCACTGCATCAGAAATGTACTTTTTTTTGCATATACAAAATTTCTCTCAACAGAATCACAGAATCATCAGGGTGACTTTAGCAAGCTTGTTGAATGAGTTTTCTAAAACATACAGACACAAGACTTTAAAATTGTGGCCTACGCTCTGTAGAGGAAGTTGATATCATTGAATTTCAAAGGAGTAGGAGATTTGCTGCTTTTTTGTACTGTAAGCAAGTTTCCTTTTAGAAGTCCCAAACCTAATGCTGGCAAAGCCTATGATATGTCCATGATAGCTCTTTGGTTTGAGTTTTTGTTTTGTGCCATCAATAGGCAGAAACAGTCTTCACTGAATTCAGAATACTGAGTAGCCCTGAAGTCCTGTAGTGGTATTTTATATTCTTTTCTCCCAGCAAAATTTTACATTCAGTGCAACTCGCTAGTAAATGAAAATAATCTTCTGCATCAGGAAAGATTTAGATGATTCTATAAATGAGTTATTATTCTTTCCTAACATGTAAGAATAATGCCTGTGTAGTACCAGCCCATAGCCATATTTCAGTGGGCTAAGCTTACCGCTCTCGGGAGGATGAAGCAAAAATTCCCCTTTCCTAAGGAAAAAAGTGGTGTTATGGAGTGTCACTGTGAAAGCAACCGGGCTGCCAGGAACACCCAGTCTGTCACACCGCTGCTACTCTGCCTACAGAGGTGAGACAGGGACACATGGAAAACGGCCGGTCTCTTCCTCGTGTGCATTGCACGAAAACTTTGTGGAACAGTATTGGTGTTGACTACTAATCTCAAGCAAGGTGACAAGGTCTTAGTGAAGAAGAGTTTTAAAAAAAACAAACAGAAAAAGCAGCAGAGGCAGGAGAAGCAGCTGTGGGTTCTCTAATCATGTTCCAAAACTGTCAACTGCCCTTCAGCTGCATGAAATGCATTTTCCCTCCCGTCTTACCAAGTTTTTCTTCACTGTTGGAGACTATCTTTCCACAAGAAGTGCCCAAGAAGGAATAGACACTTTTGCTCTTACAGCAGAGCACGAGGTTCACCTTCAGAAATGAAATGTGGTGAAAGAGGTTTAGTAGACCACACCTGCCCTAAATTAATGGCTAAGTTTACCTTGGTGAAATTTTAGCAAATAACGTATTATCACATTCCCCTTAGTGTCTGTCTCTTCAGCCTGGTCTTAGAAAATAATGCAAATGCAACTCGGCTTTCTAGGTCAGCAAAACAGTTAATAAAAATTTTTCCTCTTTCTAAACAAGTACTACAAGATACTGCATAACACTCCGTGTTAGGGAATTGCAGGGCAGCTGATGTGACAGCTGCTTCAAAGGGGTCTCCCTGAAGATGTTTCTCACTCTTTACTACCTTTTTCATGTTTTGTGACAGGAATGGTCAATAGAAATGGGAAGGTTTAGACTTCGTTTTAACATACTTTCTTTGGTTGCAAAGGAGAAAAACCTCCAGCTTCTCAAAGCGTAAAAACTTGTCAATGTGACTTTTGGACACATGAAAATAGCTGGTGAATCAGTCTTCAAAAAGTTCACCTTCTGCACTGTCATGACCACAGGAACATGTGAACTGAACTGTGGACTTCAATCAGCCCGTCTCTGGGTATTGGGGAGCCCTACAGTTATCCAGAGTAGGTACAGGGACATCACATTTAGGGTACTACTGCACCTTTCCTATAGAGTGTCTCCAGAAGGTAGTTTGTAGCAGCCCAAGGGTGAACCTAGTGTAGTCCTCAATAGAAAAGTGTAATACATTAAGATAAAGAAATTAGGAGTTTGTACCTGATGTAGTGCATTACACTAGATTTCATTCCTAAAGTGGGTCAAAAGTCATTGTATACTTTTTTTAAAACACCTGAGCACTTTCAGTGGAGCTGAGAAGCATGTGCTGGGTGTAGGTGGTGGATCAACTCTTCCTCCCATGGATCACAATGCTGTGGGAGGACTGGCCGCAGAAAAAAAAAAAAGGTGTTGTCAACCTGGACAGATTGATACAAGGGATTTGACCTCTTTAAGTGCTAGAAAAGAGAAACCAAAACTCAAACATAGCAAGCTTGTTAGTCTTTGTGTCAGATCAAATAATATGCGCCTCTACAGATCGAAGTATATTAATGGATTTGTGTGGTTAAAAAGAAGGAAGAAAAAAACTTTAAAAAGAAGGATGACTAAAATATGTACGTGTAGCTTGAGAGTATATTTTCTTTTAGGAAAATCTGGAATAAAAGCAACATTTATGCACGCTAAGCAGATGTTTATGATTAGTTCTTAGTTAACATCACCCAGCTGGCTATGGATGGCTTTATGGAAGGGAGAGCATTTGGGAATGTCACATGCTTATATAAATCAAGAACGTGGCAGTCACGATACTGGGGGAAAAGTGCTACACTTCCCATTTTAGGTAACTCTTTCAAATCACATCATAGGACAGTTAAATAGGTTGTTGTCACCAACACAGTGTTTCCAGTTTCCTGTAATTATATGATGCATATCTCTACCCATTAAAGTTCATTCTGAGGATTAGATACAGACATGCAGTATATGCGTCTGTATCCATAAGCATCTTTTGTCAAATTTGAGGAAATCAATAGGCAATAAAATATCGCAGGCACTTTTCTAATTTTGTTTGATAAACTGTATTAGTTTAGAACATACTTAACTGTAAATACACTGGCTTGAATATAATCTACCTCTGATAATGCATAACCTTAACAACTATGGATTGCATGGACAACCACCTTATGTGGGGTTGTAAATAATAATTTTGTGTGCAATGTATCTGCCTTATCCCCAGTCATAAAGTTGTTATGAAGTAGGACATATTTGCAGAAAAACATAGAAAGTATTTAGCTCCTAGTTAATAAAAAAAAAATACAAAGCCAAAACTGATCCTACTGGGTGAGAAGGATGAATGAATCTGTCATTTGTTTCTTGAAGTTTTATTCTTTGTTCAAAAGACTTTTGTAAATTTTCATTCTATGTTAAGTATATAAATGTGGGTTATACTAATTCTACCTCAGGGGAAAAAAGTCTCTTGATTTAACTCAGTCAGGCTTTTTGTGCAGGTTTCATCCTATGCTTGGCCCTTCTGTTTTCAGAGGAGTCCTTTACTCTGTTTCCCTGTCTATTAAACAAGAATAATGATATTTCATTTGAAAGCAAAGTGAGTTATTATAATGAAAGCTATTGCAAACTTGTAATATGTTGTTCAGTCGAGATATACAGAGAAAGGGAAAGAGGGAGAAGGGTGTGTAGCTAAAAAGTCTCTTCCCCAAACCCTTGTTCCTCAGTTTCTTTGGAAAAAGTCTGGAGGGGACCACTTATCCACAGATGTGAATCGAGGTTACTTAACTTCCTCCATGACCAACCATGGCTGTAGTATTTGAAATTTGTTCCTTTCTGAGGTGTCTTTCTAGTATGTTAGTATGAAACATGTTTTGAAAATATTCAAAGAGGTTGTTACGGGAGTCTAATTTAAATAAAGCACTTTGAACGTTTTCTTTTTAAAATTGAACTTTTAAAAAAACAAGGAAAAATGGGAGAGGACAGCATTTTCCTTTATTAAGAGATGGACTTAATTATTTTTTGGTATCTGTTTTCCATTCCCTGAACTTCATGAACACTCAGTCGCTTTGCTGTGTCTTGTTTTACAAACTTGGACGCAGAACTGAAGTGGAGGGGCTTGGGAGGAGAAGAGTGCTCTGGCAAAAAGAACCCAACAAGCAGCTGCAGAGTTTCCCAGAGCCCTCGGTTGGCATTGCCAATGCGAGCGCAGGCCTACGTGGGAGCAGGACTGGTGGGAGCTGCTTGGGCAACTCCATGGGCGGGCAGAGGAGCGGCTTTGCAGGGGCCCACAGTTCAGCCCCAGCTGCTCTGCACCCAGTGCTGGTACGTCTGATACAGTGCCTGCTGCTGAATTGTTCCTCAGTGCAACATGTCATTTCCTTTACCCACACGTTTGTCAGGAAGGTGCTTCTCAGCAAGGGGTGACATTTGAGTTTGACGCAAATGCAGGCTTCCTTTGCTTGTACCTAGAAAGGATGTGTCGCTGTTACCCTTCTGAAGGCATGGTGTGTCTAAGCCCACCAATGGGACACTTCTGAGCAGTTGGGCAGGCAGCTAGCTCAGTGAGCAACAGCTCTACACCTACATGTCCCACCACTGATATGGGAAAAAATCGAGTGTATTTTCCTGGGTTTTTTTAATATTTCTCAATCTGTTTGAAGTGTTTTCATTAGTTTCTAACCCAGTAACATCCTCAGATAATACCTTCAATATAAATGTGCATTCCATTAAGGTGCTAGAACGATGTGCTCACCTGAACATTACCCAGGACCATTGGGCTGCAGAGCTGCCCAGTGCATGGGCAATACAGCTCTTCTGTACAGAAGTTATCAGGACTCTGGAAGTAGAGCGAGACCTGTTGAGTGAAACCAGAAAAGGCCTTGTTTTGCTTTTAGCTACCTGACTGTTATTCAATGTGAATCGCATTGAATTCTATCACATAAAGTTTTTTCCAGGGAAAGGTTCAGGCATAGTACCATGACTCTATTCCCCAGTTAAAGTGAAGTTAAACACAAGTACTATTGTGTAAAAAATAATAGACCTTTTCATCTGGCTTTGCATCACTAACAAGATCTATTTAATTTGATATTTAAGTTTACCTGTTTTTTTTTCTTTCATTTCATACTTGGTAGATAAGGTAGCTGTATACCTAATAACTTTCAGGAAACAGCTTTTAACTGTTATGTGGCTCTAAAGGTGTGTAAATAATGCAAACAAAACCTCAGAATTTGAGCTATCCACATTTTTGTAGTGTGGAGTGAGTTAGAATTAATACATAGCATATATATGCATTTTCTGCTACATGGAAAGACTATTTTAAAATTGTGTTGTTATTATATAGTCTAGTACAAGTTAACTGGTTGTTCTTTTGGCCAGCTTATATCACGGTCATTAAAAAAATATGACTTTTTGGAATGAGAGTTTTTCTTTTCTGGTCTCTTTCTGCTAGCATGTCATGTTGAAGAATATCCATCTTTGTGCACCTACATGTGCAGACATGAGTGCAACTTCGAAGAATAAGGAGGATGATGTTCACAGAGCAATTATTACAATTAAATCAAAGCATAAATGAATGATTCTAGAAAGGAGTCAGTGCTTCCTTCTATAGTGCAAGCGGTGTATCTACATGACCTCACTAAACCTGGTCACGGGAGAATGCAAATCAACCTCTGGTTTGCAGAAATGTGTAATTGATAGACATGCTCTTATCTATAGCAAAAACTCTTAGCATGCTACACTTGCCAAATTGTTGTGTTTTGTGTACTTAAACAAAACGCAGTAAAGTAAAGCAGCTATTTCAAAACGTGAGAACTTTGGTAAGCACATAGTTGTAGGACTGAGGAATTAATGAAATACAGTAAACTGTCTGGAAAAACAAAGAAATCTAGACTGGCTTCTGTTGCCTTTCAAAGGCTTTCAAAGAAAGGTGACATGCATACACCCACTGTTTCTTAGAACAAGTAATCAACAAATCAATGCAAGCACAAAATTAAAAGCCAAGAACTAGCACTAAGACCCCCTTAAGCGCTGATCACGTTCTTGCAGCTGCAGAAGGTTCGGCACCAGAATCCCAAAACCATGCCTGTTGTTGGAGTTATCCTTGCTCCCTTGTTTCCTGACTTTAATGCGATAGCTCCCAACAAGATGGGGCAACATTCTGTGAAGTTATTTCCATTGAAGGGATAGGTCTGCAGCCTACCAGAGATCTGAGGTGTCTCAATTCCTGCCAGGAATTTTGAGTTCCAGTCTTCCAGCTTGCTTTGCTATTAGTCTGTTATATAATTTTTTCCACAGTTGTAAGGTCTCTCCCCATCAACATTAAGATTTACACAGACGCTTCTGTCAAAAAAAGAATTACTAAGATATTTTGTCTTACCCACCTTCATATAGCCAAATACTAACCAACATGCTGAGCAACAAATCACTGTTAAATTTTTAGGCCCTTATGTTCAGCCGGCCAGTTATTACCCAGCACACAGAAAACAGGGTCTGGATCATAAAAAACACATAGTAGGGGCAGTTAAACCGAGAAATGCCAATGATTCTTGTTTAGTGCACAAATTTTCCTTTTGTACAGATGTACTTGCTTTGACACCACCAACCTGGATTAATATTAGGACACTTAAAAGAGTAAGTCCCCATATCAAAATGTTTTTAAATCCTTTTTTAAAAATATGTAACTGAAAATGGCAATTTCTTTCTCCAAAGTTCAAAAGTTCATGCATTTTAAATTTAGTTGGCTAATTTTGTATATAAAATAAAAAAGGACAGAATGACCTTTTTGACTGACAGGTATAAAAATCATTATGTTCAGGCTGATTTCTACCAGCTGTTATTTGGTTTTGGTTTCTTTTCTGCTTAGTCAAAGAGCCTCATGTCCTCCCTTTGTTGAAATGTAGGAGAGTTTTGGCTATTGCCTTCAGTGGCAGCAGGATCAGACGCTTCATTATTGATGCTTTCTTGAGGCATTCAGAATGAAAAATGTTTGAAATGTTCCGATTCTGTCGGAGATATAACCTTTTGGAAAAGTTTGTCTCTATCATAAATATTAATCACAGTGCAATGGTTGGTCTGTAATGTTCAACAGATGGGATTTAAATGGCTGAAAGGAGTCTGCTGTTATCAGTTCTGAACAGCTAATTGCTGTCCACATTATTTTGTTTTATGGTAATTAGGTTTTAACACTCTGGCCTCAGAGGTCCTGTGATGCATTTCCACTCAGTAGAAGAACTTTGCCATTGCCACGTGGGAGCTCAGCCCTGGCTGCTGTTAGCACACCAGTGCCTGCATGTTGGGTGTCCCCACAATGGGGACCTTCTTTCTTCCCCTGCCTCTGCACACCCCCTTCCTGGAGGGACCTGAAGTGTCACTAGTAGCTTGACAAAGGGTCCTCACAAAGGACCTTCTGCCTTGCAGGCTTGAAAACCCTTTGTGTTCTGCGGTGGGAAGTGCTGGTGGGGGAGGATGGTACCAGTTGGTGCTAGAAGCCTTGGGGAAGCTTGATTCTCCAGAGATAAGCCCGTTCCTGCTACTGTAAGCCAACCAGGAGCTGAGGCAACTTCCCTCAGGGGCACAGGCTTCTACCAGCAGCACTTGTTACACAAGTTAAAATTTTATTCCACTACGTTAAAAGGAGCATATGATGATACAGTTCAGAGTATGGGATCACAGAATCACAGAATAGTCAGGGTTGGAAGGGACCTCTGGAGATCATCTAGTCCAACCCCCCTGCCAGAGCAGGGTCACCTACAGCAGGTTGCACAGGACAGCGTCCAGGCGGGTTTTGAATGTCTCCAGAGTGGGAGACTATATGATGCAGAAAGAAAGTTGGTTTTTACAGAGGGTTTCCATGCTGTTTCTCTACTTTTTTTTAAATCTCTATATGATGTATCAAGATGGCAGGGAATGATTTAGCTTGAAGCCCAGACCTTACCCCCTGTATCAGCAGGTGTGGATATTACCTCCTCTCCAATGTTGTGTGAAACTCCTGAAAATCTGAATGTGTTAGACTGTAGAAATCATCCCATGTGAGGTCAGTAAACTCCTTGTGTAAGTTCAGTGTCCCGGCATGTTTTAATTGCTAGCCCAGTATGATTACTGATCATTTCCATCCCAGGCCAGAAGTTCTCTTCCAAGTCTGGCTGAGTCAAAGCTATCAAAAAAAGACTGGCAAAATCAGGAGCTTTCTTCAAAATAATAAGCACACTGTTTTTTTCTTGACTTGAAATGTTAAAGTATGAATTCACATTGCCTTTGCTAAATACTTAATTTCTTCTAGTTTCCTTTATGGGTGTGTATGTGTGTATATATGTGTGTGTGGCGCGTATCAGCAGACAGCTTTAGCTAAAGTAGTAACGGTGCTTAGTGCCAACAGTTTTAAGAAGTGATTCATTAGCTGAACAGGGAGATATTCAAGCGACAGACTTCTTTCAAAATCATCTCTCCAGATCCAAGAAACTATAGTTCCTCCTACCGGTTCCTGTGTTTGTAGTGAGGATGAACCATCACCCAGAACAAAGCAGACTATTTGAGTATAAAGCATATAGGAGTATAATAGTAACACTACTTTTGTCTAGACATACTATATGAATAAAAGTGGTTTAGAAGCCCATATTGAAGTTATGTAAACATATCATGCTGGCTTTGTGAACCATTTGACAGATATCTTCTTATACATACTTTATGTCACTAGGTGAGTTATTTTCACAATGCCTACCATACTGGCTGTAGTGTCACAGATATGGCAGCAAACACACAAGCTTCCATGAGAAATAGGAATTGTTAATGGTAATTCAATGGGATACAAGAAGGGCAGGAATTTAAACAAAGAGGAGAAACTGGTTTACTAACATGCTATATGTGTGTGTTCTTGTGAGCCAGGTTATACCTCTGGGACTCAAAATCTGCAAACCATCTGTGCAGCTTCTCTTTCACAGAGTTTAAGAACTTGGTTACACAAAAACCTCTGTGGTTTTTGTGGTTCTTTGGGTTTTTTTTCGCAAATATTCTAATGTCCCCTGACATATTTAGATAATTGATGTCACTTCCATCAGGGTGTGATATACCTTCCCAAGGAAAGCGGTGAAAGCTTCAAATTTTGAATCATTTAAATTTGGGTAGGGGGAGTTCAGTCAAAAACCCCAAACTTAGTAAAGTTGATCAGTTTCGCTTAGCATCCCCGTTCTGCTGGTAGGTCCTGTGGTTCTGCCACGCTGAATTATGCTGCCCTCAAAATTAATATAAGAAACTGTATGACTATCAAAATGGACAGGCACGGCCTCTTTGGCTGGAGTAGACATATGAGGTTGCGAATTTTTAATATTCCTCTCAAACAGACATTCCCTGCGATAAAAAAAACCTCCACTGAGTGCCTGGGTATACCACTTTATTTTAAAGCAGGAATAATAGTGTCCTGATTAATTTTAAAGTGAGAACCCAGTCTGTGCGGCTTCAGAAACTGTATCTAGGGGCAATTAATGATAACTGCTAAGCAGCTTCCTTTGGTTTATTACAACTGACATACTTGACTGTAGATGCCACCATTGCCCTTGCGCAGCTGATGCCAGCACTTCTGTACCTGGTTTGCATTTCATTGCTGCCCATAATTCCTGTATCTCTGTTTCATCCCTGAAAGTTAACATATGCTAATATTTAATTCCTATCAGTGCTTACTCTATCGCAGAATACAGCATGACTAAAATAAATCACTGAACCATGAACTGAGTCCTAGCCTTGTAGGAACGGAAACTTTTTTTTGCCCTTTTCAAAGGGAAGATGGAGCACTAAATACATATTTCTTGCAGGTTTATCTACATAAGTGCTAGCTGCATTTACGGGTAAAAGAAAAACCTAAAGAAATTTCTATGGGCAGGAGTAGTTCACATCACTTCAGACGTACAAACAACTGACCCAAGTTATTCAGTTTTCTGTACTCCTTAATTGTACAACAAACATGCTGTAACTGTAATATGTATAGATTGCATCTGTGAGAGAACAAGAACTCCACAGATCAACAAGGTTTGTAAATTTTTTATTTCTTTTTCCTCTTTTCAGAACCAGAAGTATTGAATACAATTCTGGGTGGGGTTTTAAGTCACACTTTTTCATTCAAATGAAAGTTAAGGAGCTGCTAATGAACTGAGTGCTCATTACCCTCATTGACACTTGGCAGAAGGGTTGCAGGAAGGATGATTCATGTCGAGTACACATCAAATAGTCTTTGTCAAAGCCTTTGGCATATTGATGGTTAGAGAACACACATGAATAGAATCCTTTGCGATGAAGAAAAATGCCCCAGTGATATATGTCAGTTTGCTGTCAGCTTAAAATGCCAGACATGTAATGCTAACTGTTAGTGTGGGAGAGAATGCGATTTTAAATAATTGTTGTTGTTCAAATAACGACTGTTCAGAATGGTACTCTGTCAAACACTTTGCAAAGCAGATTTATATTCCCGTTTTAAAATGAATAAAAATACTTTTTTTTTAACCTTATATTTGCAATAATTCTGTTAGACTTTAAGATTCCCAGAGAAACAGCCCAAATATAGATAAGTTTTCTTCCTAAATTTTATAGAGAACAGAGGCATCATTTCACACCCTGCTGGACTTAACCTTATCTGTGTACAAGGAAGAAATACGTTGCCTGGGTCAAAGAATATCTGCAGTGTCAGGAAAGGTATTGGAGAGATTACTTTCTCCTGAAAGTGATGTCTTGAGCTTCATGTTTCTTAGAGTACATTTTCTTGAAATAGGTCCGTCTCAGAAATTGGTATGGAAATCATACTGAGTAGTCACAGAGGGAAAGTACGTTGTTATTGATGCAGGTTCTCAGTCTTGGACAGATTGGTGTCATGATTTACTTTTAAATGCAAAAATCTTGAGTGTTTTTTCTAGTGTTCTCTAGAGACTATTTCAAGCTTTAGAGTTAGATGTGTGATACACTATTTTCTAAGGTAAATATGTGGCAGTTTTAAATTCTGCTGTTCATGATAAATTTGTTTTAAAGTTCTTGATCAAATACCTCAAAGGTTATGATAGTATGGAATATGTTTCTTTGCTCTCGCTAGTGAAATTCTTTTCTAATTCAGGCAGTCATCACACTTACATTTGGCTGTGGTGGAAAGGATATAGCATATGTGTGTATGGAATGATGTCTTTGCAAAGGCAGGAGCATAAAGCCCGAAAATATTGGTTAAGAGACAAGCAAGATGCTTCTCAAAGCACTTCTGCAGTACTTCAGGTCGCAATGGCAAGCCCTCTCTTCTATTTCAGTTCTTGGGAAGATGCCGCGGTGTCACAGACCCTTTGGTAGCTCAGTGCAAAGTGGGTGGATGCTCACTGGAGATACGGGTGGTGCTGCAGAATTATTTTACTTATGACTGGAGCAGTGTTTGAACCCCCACCGGCCCTGTCCCTGCTGACATCAGTGAGACTTTGCTGTGGACTTCAACAGAACCAGAGTTTCACCTCAGATCTCCAGATGTGAAAGGTTAATGCATTAACCCACTGCAGCATTTAGCTCCCTGGGCTTGATACCTATTTCAATATATTTTAATGCAAGTCTGTAAATATGACATTCAGAGGTGGTTCCCAAGAGAACTGGGTGCATCAGAAATGGTGCTAGCGTGAATAATGCACATCACAAGGATTTGCGAGACTGTCAAAAGGGAGCTATGACTTACCCAGAGCTTGCGTTTGAGGCAATACTCAAGGAATTGTAAGTTGACAGAGCCTTTAAGAATTTCTATGTGCATAAACATATATGTATGATGGTGATATCTGGGGTCCCCAGTAGATTATCCAAGCCCCAGTGTGCCAGGCACTATACAAATATAGAGAGTCTTTCTCCACAGAACTTACAATGTAAGCACATAAGATGTATAAAATGTTGGATAATGAAGTGTTGTTATTCTCATTTTACAAATTGGGACCCAGAGCATAGAAAGGTTAAGTGATTTGCCCAGGAGAACATAGGATGGCTGTGGTAGAGCTATCGTTTCAATCCAGCTTATCAACTTTGTCAATCCCATTCCTTAATGAAAGAGGTGCTTAATAAAGCATAATCAAACCTATCCTTACTTAAAAGCCTATACTGACACCAGAAGGAAAAAGAAACCTAACAGTTCTCCCTATAGCATCATGATTATCGTTTGAAAGCATTAACACATCTGCAACTTGAAGTGATACACTTGTTCTTTTGCCTGCTTTTGTAACTTTAGTTTCTGTCAAAAAAACAAAAAAAGTTCTTTCCATGAAACTGAATGGAAGTTATAATACTCTCATTTTCATTGACTGGTTATCTGACAAATGCCGATTTTTATAGGATGCTCAGTATCACAGAATGGTTAGAGTTGGAAGGGACCTTAAAGATTAT
>VZSZ01002088.1:0-18626 GCA_013398815.1 Ibidorhyncha struthersii
AAGCAGGGCTCAATGCTAGGGACAGCCTTGCTTTCCCAGTGGCATTTCCAAATTCCTAGAAAATATAGAAAGTTTAGCGTGATTGTTATGATCCCGTACAGGCTCACAACAACCCTGCAAATAATTGAGAAGGATGGAATCTCAGCTCCTCTGCAGAGAAAAAGAAACAGGACCAAATTGCTTTTACAGGAATCGTCTGTTAAAAGCATTAGTTTGATTTTGGAGCATTGCACGGGAGCCCTGGCTTTAGCACCAATAGGACTGAGATGTTGGCTGGAGGGGTCAAAGGGTTTCCACGACCAAAGGAAGGAAGTACATTCCTCTTCAATTAACCATCAGCTTGAAATTACACAAATTTTCAAGTAGTCCAGACATCCAGCTTTCAAACCATTCTTCATTATGTCCTCCTACAGCACTGATTACATTACTAATTACACACTGTAGGTGACAAGTGTTGTCTTGGGTAGTCTACCTGTTTATCTGAGTTACTCTTCTAGGTAAAGCCAATATGTTTTCAGACACATCATGATTTTTTTAATAGTCCATGCTAGTCCATGCTTAGTTCAGTCCATGACAAAAAATATAAATAAAAAAAAAAACCAAACAGCTGGCTTCTGCGGTCTTCAAAAATCCCCACTCTTCCTGAAATACATTTTACTTCACTCTTCTGGCACTGTGGAAGTGCTCACTGGAAGTCGAGACAACCAACCCTAAAGAAGGAAATCTCTACCCCTACAGTACTGTGACTAGGCACATCTTTCTGCATCCCCTGTGACAGTGTGGATTCAGCTTTTAAGCTCTGCACAGTGTCCGGTCTGACCAGTGTGCAATTACAGAGATGGCTATTAATAAAACTGGTGACCCTTTCAAATTCCTTCCTTTGGATCTGCGATCTGCCATGAATTCCTGGATCATGCTTATCTGTATTAGGGTAGCAAATAGAGACCACTCCCGGAACAGGACTATGTTAGACACCAAGGCTGGGCATTAGCAGAGACAGTTCTTGCCATGAGAATTTATAATTTAAGCAGGAAAGAAAGAAAGGTGAGAGAGAGATTTATTATCCTCTTTGACAGAGAGCAGGAATTGTGATTTAAAGATGATGTTTGATAGCATGCAACTTGCTCAGCTTGCAAACACGTGCTAGGATGCAAACCCAAGGTGATGATGGTCCATTCTGCTGACAAACAAGTCTGGGAGTCCCGAGGGGACAGCTGGCCACCTAGACCAAGAAACTCATCCATAGACAGGGCCTGGATCACCCCTGGAGCACCAGCAGTTTGAGCTTTGCCAGCTCTGTGACAGTAAACGTCACTGCATTGTCACAGACAGTGCTGACATGGGCAGGGAGATCGAGGGCCGCAGCTAAAAGGGTATTTAAGCATCATCCTCCTCTTGAAATTTTGGAAGTTAAATGAAAATCCTTGTTTGGCTCTTGGCTGCAATAAATTGTCCGGGGCTATGACTCAGATAAGGACTTACAGTGAGATCTTAAACTCAACCAAAGCTTGGGGCTAGCTTGGAAGTTGTTCTGACCTGTATATGGCATAACCCTTGGGGAAACTGCAGCTACCCCACAGCATTCTCATGAAAAAACTGGCTACCCAAGGCTTGGACAGGTGTACACTCTGCTGGATCAAACACTGGCTGGGTGGCCAGGCCCAGAGAATGGTGGTGAATGGAGTTCAATCCAGTTGGTGTTCGGTCACAAGTGGTGTTCCACAGGGCTCAGTGTTGGGGCCACTCCTGTTTAATATCTTTATTAATTATATCAACGAGGGGATTGAGAGCACCCTCAGTAAGTTTGCAGATGACACCAAGTTAGGTGGGAGCGTTGATCTGCTTAAGGGTAGGAGAGCTCTTCAGAGGGACCCGGATAGGCTGGATCGATGGGCCGAGGCCAATAGCATGAGCTTCAACAAGGCCAAGTGCCGGGTCCTGGACTTGGGCCACAACAACCCCATGCAATGCTACAGGCTTGGGGAGGGGTGGATGAATAGCTGCCTGGCAGAAAAGGACCTGGGGGTGTTGATTTACATCCGTCTGAACATGAGCCGGCAGTGTGCCCAGGTGGCCAAGAAGGCCAACGGCATCCTGGCCTGTATCAGGAATAGTGTACCCAGCAGGGCTAGAGAAGTGATTGTCCCACTGTACTCGGCACTGGTGAGACCCCACCTTGAGTACTGTGTTCAATTTCGGGCACCACAGTATAAGAAAGACATGGAGGTGCTGAAGAGGGTCCAGAGAAGGGCAACGAAGCTGGTGAAGGGTCTTGAGAATAAGTCTTATGAGGAGCAGCTGAGGGACTTGGGGTTGTTTAGTCTGAAGAAAAGGAGGCTGAGGGGAGACCTTATTGCTCTCTACAACTACCTGAAAGGAGGTTGTAGAGAGGTGGGTGTTGGTCTCTTCTCACAAGTTACAACCGATAGGACAAGAGGAAATGGCATCAAGTTGTGCCAGGGGAGGTTTAGGTTAGACATTAGGAAAAACTTCTACACTGAAAGGGTTATCAAAGACTGGAACAGGCTGCCCAGGGAGGTGGTTGAATTGCCATCCTTGGATATATGTCTAGATATGGTGCTCAGGGACATGGTTTAGAAGTGGGCCTGGTAGAGATTAGATAACGGTTGGACTAGATGATCTTAAAGGTCTTTTCCAGCCATAACGATTCTATGATTCTACCCATGACTCATGCCATGAGTCTAAAAACACTCCCCAGGCAGTGTGATCAGATGGTGATCCATGCCTTCCCTGCTTGCACACACATGCATGGCTAACATACTTTTAAAAGTACCACTAGTTATCACTGATGAATGCCTGACCAGACTTCCATCATCCACAACACACTGCCAAGAAGAAACCCCATAACTGACCCCATTGATATTTGCTATATTCCACCTACTTCCAGTGCTTACTTCTCTGTAGCATAGGACCTCCTTTCCATTGGCCAGAAAGTTTTGCACATTTATCAGCAGTCTTTGGTGGCGGTGTCGACCTTTTGCTAGAGAGCCTGAAACAGGTTATTTATTTAAATAGCCAAGTGCAGCCACTCGTGTTTTTTTCTTAAAAACCTAAAATGGGGAAGACAGAGTGGTAGTTTATCCACAGTCTATTATTAAACTCCAACTGAGGGAGTTGCAACAGCATCTGGCCTCTGGGATCCAGTGCTCTACAAGCAGGCACTAAAGAAAAGCCTTTGACAGGGACAACATCCCCAGGAGAGCTCTCCTCCGAAGAGAGGGAAGCACAGCATGGCATTTAGTCAGAATAGAGGGTTTTTTCAGAACATTCCCATCATCATCACATTTAATTAAACTTCACTTTCAGTCGGCTTTTTTATTTTCTTCCAGGTGTATCCAGCAGCTCCTCTGGAGCTATGAAGTTTGTGCGTGGGTTTTTTTTTCATGCAGTGTGGGTAGGAAGGCATGTGGGAACTGTAATTCAGTCACTTTAAATCACATGAAGCTGAAGCTTGAAAGGAAAAATTAAAATAAATGGCTGAGATTGTCAGGCTCAGTGCAATTTCAATCAATTAAAGCTTATTTTAGCATCATGGCAGTTTATTTTTAAAAAGTTCTCCTGGTGCTTTGATGCTTTCATGTTACTGTGTAGCTAGAAAGGTCTTGCTGGGAAAAAAATAATCTTGGTAAAGCATTTTCTGAACTGTATTTTTAGTTTCTGTCAAATGACAATAAATAAGATCCACGTGAGCGAACAGCAGCAACAAAATAGCTAGTGGCAGTGAGAGAGTAAGGCTTTGGACCTGGGTAAAGGAGGAAGATAAATCTGGGGCTCAAGCACAGTAAAAATATGGTTGTTTGGGCTCAGGGTCTACAAATGTATTCTACAGTGCATCTAGCTTCCAATTGTGATTTGGTATGTTGGGACATTAAATGATGACAAGTCACCAATGAAGGTATTCTACATCAGACAGTTGTGCTTTTTTCACAATTAGTTAAAAATTAAATATTATATCTGCATTTTGGATCCTTATTTTGTGCCATTATCATTTCACAGATGTGGGTGACACAGGAACAGCCAAATTAGTATTTCTCCTTTGCAATCCATGCAGCACTTCAGAAAATGAACCACGATGCCAGATTCACACTGAAAGTTTCACAGGTCCAAAAGTTGGCTAAATTAATGAGGAAAGCTCTTCCCTGATGTGCTAACAAAAAGCATAACTAGTACTGTTCATGGTTCCTTGCAGTCTATGAGACTAGCTGACAAACGAGCAATGCTGCAAGTTCACCTCTCGGAATCACAGACAAAATATTTGCTTAATAAAAGGGGCAATAATCACACTAAATTCTCTATATGTTTTTTTTACAGTGGAAAAACCAAAGAGATTATGGAGGTTATATACTATACTGTTGCATACTGTCATTATAAACTGATAAAACTTTTGCTCTAAGGTTTAACAGACAAGAAAATTAAAAGAAAGGTTGAAAGGGTGTACAAAGAATGTCCCTTACTCCTTTTTAATTTACAGCTTTCTAACCTCCCACTTTCTCTTGCTTTTCCTCCTTCAGGCCTGGAGCCATCCCTCACAATACACCACCCTGGTTAGCGTTTTTCCATTCACTTTTCCCAAATGGAAAAAATCACGGTATCAAATACAAAGCAATAGCAAACTTAAGACCTTTCAGTGCAGCACGGAACTATGGCACTATTGTCAACATCCCTCTGACAGTTGATGTTTGTGTCCTATCCTCTCGCCTTGGATACCACTACAGGTTTGGCTTGGAAATCCAAGAAAGCTGCACTTCAGATCTATACATATAGCATCCATCTGCTTTAGGCAAAGGAAGGACATGCCTTTTTCCTCAGCGTTGCTCCTTCCAGTTGATGAAGCAGAGGAATTGGCTGGAACTGCAAAAAACAGGGCTTTCACGATAAACATTGTGCTGTGGCACATGATCTTAGTTTAGATGGTCACCAACTTCACAGGAATACATATCTTGCTCTGGGCCACACACCTGGTAAATCCCTGCAAGCTCTGACCAGCCCTACACAGAGCAGAGCTTGACTTTGAATGTTAAATACATACTTGAATTCACCAGCTGCTGCCTGCAACCAGCACATCACCCTTCCCTAAAATATTCAGGAAAGCCATTAACTCTGCATTTCATGTCAGTTGCCCTTCCTTGCCATCCCCACTCTCCCATCACGGCATATCTGTGCTCCAGAACTTACATGTTCCTGTTAAAAATATCATCTTCCCAGCAGCTAGTGAAAAGTTACAGAGTAAAAAAATAGTTACAGTTCAACAATATCCATCCAAGCTGAGTTCAAACATCAGCTCCAAGTGTTTCATACCCCATTGGTTTTAATAGGTTATTAATATTAAAAGTAAGAGATTCAATTAAAAAATCATTAACTATACCCTAGTTTGCTATTTTTGGCAGAACTATCCAGTCCTTTTTTAACATAAAACCCTAAACTACCTCTCAGCAGGCCAAAAGCCAAGTTCATCCTTAACCTCATCCCAGTGGGGACAACAGCAAAACATCACTTCTGCAAAAGCATGGCTGCTTCCAGCACTTGAACTGTGATTTCTGCCTGGTGCAGTGGAGTCATCTACTGCTTAGTCACCTCACTGCACACTCCATATGCCATGCAGATGAGTATTTTTACCCTCCTCAGCATCTCTTCCCTCACTTCTGAACTAGCAATCATAGCATTTCTTGGCCTTGCAGGTGTATTGCAGGAGTAACAAGGACAACTGTATGAAGCTTTCCACTTACTGTGTAAGGCAAAAAAACTCTTCTGCCTTTTAACATATGACTTTGTCAGTCTGAAGACTGCAAGAGCAGGATGCACCTGACTCAGCAAAGGATTCAGTTCCCTAAGCACTGCCATCCTGAACTACTTGACATGCCCCAGGATCATATGACAAGTGTCATACACAGTTCATGGGAACCAGGAAATCTAGGTATTAATAGCACTGTACCTGGTTCCCACCATAAATGTATCTGCCTACAGCCTATCACAACCTTCCATGCAATTAGTTGACATTTAGTCAATACATTCTATGGATACTATCAATTTTTTCATCTTAAAGTGAATTTCTAAGCTATTTCAAATGACTCACATGCTACAAATGCCTTTGTCTTTCCTGACTATAATGGGAGCTTGGGATGACCAGTTCAATTGCAGGTATCTGCATGGTGGATGTCTAAACGTTGGTGAGAGGGTCAAGTGTGCAAACAGCATGAAAACAAGTTGAAGTTAATGCCAAGTAAGTAACATAAGGAAGTGAGCTATGAATGTTTCCCCCTTAATATTTAATCCACTGAAAGTGCCTATATTAATTCCAGTGAAACTGTCACAGTGTCGTGGTTTAGGCCAAATCCCACTGGGGATGTGGGGGACCCCAGAGGGGACCGACAGATGCTCCCCTCTACCCCTCTTCAAAGAGAGAGGCAGAGGAGGGAAAAAGAGACTTATGAGTTTAGAAGGAACTAAACTACTTTAATGAAATATTAATAATAAAATAAAAAGGAAATAATGAAATATATACAAAACCGTATCAAGCTCCCAGGATAACAATCATGACACCGGCTGGCTCTGGGGCAGGCCCAGGCTGGACTCAGTGACGGACGGGAACTGGATTCCGGATCTGCATGCAGGATCGAGACCAAAAGCAGACGAACAGAGTCCTCCTCATATGTCGGCCATTGAAGGAAGAGAGAGAGACAGAGCTAGCCTGCTTACCCTTTGATCCCTCAGCTTTTATACTGAGCATGATTCAGATGGGATGGAATACCCTGTTGGTCAGTTTTGGGTCACCTGGCCTGTCCCCTCCTCCCCACAGGTGGGACCCCACTGCGCTTTTCCACTTCCGACCCTCCAACGTGGCAAACAACAAAGCTGGTTGGCCTTGGGTGTTATAGCAATAAGTATAAGCAAGAGCCTCTCTGCATACCATGCCTAGGCATCAGCTATAAACATAGGTCTTATCACTCTGAGAGCGCGAACATTGTCTGCACAATATGCTGTTAATTTCAGCAGTTAGAAGAGGCCCAGCTAAGAAGCAAAGTTACTGAACAAAATTGGTCCTGTTTTACCTCAAACCAGGACACACAGAAACTCACTTTTCCTGCAGCCACCTGTCATTGAAGGGGGACAAAGCTACAGAATTTCACCTAGATCTCCAGTAATATTCCGGTCCTCTTTTTTTCTCTCTCATAGCTACTATAGACAATCATCAGCAAATGAACAAAACATACTTTCATGCGAATGAAACAACATGTGCCAGCTTTGCTGCTGGCATTCTGTCCACATGACTAGAGCTCCCCTTCTCTCATCCTTCTTCCCACTTCTACTATTAACCCTTCTCTCACAGTCAAAAGGAAGACAAGGCAAATCTGGGAGTCGTGATATTTCTTCTCCCCCAGTAACATTCAAAAATGGTCTGGGGTGAGGAGAGGGGGAGAGTTATATTTCCAGACAATTTGAGAAAATCAGATACATTAAAATAACGTTTCTCCTAGAACTGAAAAAAAAATAAAAAGCAACAAAAATGAAATAATTTAAAACTATTAAAAGGGAATGGCCAGTTATATAGTACATAGCTTTTGGAAGTTCCTGCCACATGGCAAAGTGCTTACTGAGATTTAAAGACTCCTTTGACAACCCATGGAAAGGAAAAGAGCATTGACAGCTTCACAGACTGTGTACTAACACCCCAGAATCTCTGTGTGAGCCACTCAAAACTTCTTCAGTAATCATCTGTTAGGAAGGTGAAAGATAGGAGCATATATTATTCAACATTCCTTTATTTTCATGCCCTTCGCTAAGATGCCTGCCCTCCAGGTTCCCCCACAGGGATGGCAGGGAACCGTGACAGGAATATAAAATGAAACAATACTCATGTTTCCATAATTTGGCCCCTGGATGAAATCTGAGAGTGAAATCAGGGAAGCTAAGGATTGTTAACAGAATCTGCCCTGGTTTTTAGGTTATATTTCACCCTTTCGTCATCTCAACTGGCTGCAGACTAAATACCACCTGCTATGGCAATAACAAATACAGCTTACGGGGGCTAGAGTTCCTAGTGCACACATTGCTTTATTTGCTATGAACATTTCAGGAAAAGGATTTAAAATGCCTGAAAAAGAAATCTTCACTTGCTGCACCATTTGAAGGTTAGCAGAGAACCCTCGAACAACAAGCAGCTAACGACTGGGTAAATGCCAGATTTCACTGAGTTGTGCCAGGGACATATTTGGCCATGTATTTTTCATTTGTACATCCGACATAAAGTTGAATCATCAGGCAAATTCTACTTAATCAGAACCTAAGCCAGTACATACTTAAATCAATGGGAGGAAATCTTGATTTCCAAGGGAGGAAGCAGAATCTAAATCACTTTATTATCACTTCAGACTCACTTTTTTTTTTTTTTTTTGTTCTCACAGCAAAATCTACTGTACAAGTGGATTTAACCTACCCCCATTACCATAGGAAACAGAAATACTTAATCCAGCAACTAGCCGAGCACACAAAATCTCTTTTAAAGCCCTAGGGAATGCTTAGAGCAACCCTGGGAAGCAACCAATATCATATTAGACTAATAAGTAGAAAAGCTATTTCAAGCTTTTCCCCCTATTTCTTACAATGCTAGATTAAAAAAAAAAAAAAGGCATTAACTTCTAATTTTAATTGAACTTTTTGTAGTATTTCACAGTTCAAATGTGAACGCTGCCTGGGTAAGAATGGCAAGGTGCACTCCCCATACCTGCAAAAGGAGAAGAAAAAGAGAACCATAGAACCATCTGGCACCCTTCTAGTAAAAGAGCGGGGGGGGGAGTGGATAAAAACAAATTAATAAGCTCAGCGGTGCCAGAGTCCCGCAGCCGGGCAGAAAGGGACACGGCCAGGATCGCCTCAGCGCTACCGGGCGTCGCCGCCTCCCCGGACTCCTGTCAGCACCGGGAGGACGGGAACCGTCTCGCCCCCTCTTCGGCCAGCCCCCGGGGCTGAGAGAGAATAAGGAGAAACTCCTGAAAAGTATCATGCTCCAGCGAGGACCGGCTGGGGTGCTCCGCCCCGCCACCCCTTTCCCGGCCCGCGGCGCCTGACAAGCACGGCGAGGAAGGTGGCCGCCGCGCCCCCTGTTCCCTCTGTTAAGCGCTGTAGGTCGGTGGGCTGACCTCCTCCCCGCGGGAGCACTCACCATCGTGGCGGATGGCTCCGGATCCCACCTGCCGCCGTCATCGCCACCGCCGCTGCCTCAGCCGGGCTGCGGGAGGCGGGAACGAGCCGCGATCAGCTGTCACCGGGCTCCAGCATCCCCCCCACCTGCGTCTCCCCCCGCCGAACGATCCTCAGCTCGGCCGCCGCCCGAGGTGTGCTGAGGGGTGGGCGGCCTCCTCTCACGCCGCCGCCTGCTACCGCTGCCACCGTTCGCCGGGAGATGAGCTGCCCGCTCCCGCTGCCAGCCTCCCGGCCGCTCCTCCCCGGGCCTCTAAGGCCGCCATGACTCCCCCCAGCCATCGCCCCGGCCCCCAAGGGTCTCAGAGGGGCGGTGGCTCCCCCGCCAGCACAGGGGCTCGTGGTGTCCCCGGCTTCACCCCGGACTCCGGGATGCTGTGTGGAGATGGAAGGGAGTCCCGACTCCGGCCATCGCGCTAATTCTCCGTCGCTGGTTCAGGTTCTGTCAGCTCTGGGGTAAACGTTAGGTGGAGCCCCGGCCCTTCCTCTCAGTGAGGTCCGCGGCGGCGGCGGCGGGAAGGCGGCCGTGGGGATTTACCACTCTGCTGGGGCTGCGAGGTTTTTCCCCCTCGATGTTTAGTGACAGGTTTGATGGCTTGCTTTGAACAGCTAGTCAGGCTGAGTGCTGTAACCCCTTATTAATTACTTTTAAACATAGGTTAAATGACTGATCGGACCCTGTTGAAACGCAAAGGTGGCATCACCTCCCTCTAAAAATAACGTGCCATTGTGAAAGACGCTAAAGTAATAACAGCACTTCACATTTTTAATACAGTCTTTCACCCAAAAACGTCTTTTAGAAATATTAGGTAATTAAATTGTCAAGCGCAGAGTGAGCACATGAATGTCTTCACTGAAAGCACCAACTTCTGGGATCAAACTAAAGGAAAATCTATACGATAGTACTTTCCAAGGATTGAAGATCAGAAAAGAAGAATATCAAATCAAACTATTATGCAAGCATATTATCATATATAAAGCACTATGGATGGAATAAATGTACGTATCGGCCATACAGAATGAAAGGTCCTTGTCAGAAACCACTTCCAGCCTCAGGCATGGAAAAATACTGTCCTGTTACTTTCAACAGAGCTTCTGCCCAAGGAGAACTTGCAGGATTTTACTCAATTAGGTAAAGTTTAATACAATCAAATACATTTAAGATATCAAAATAGCAAGAGCAAGCACTCAGGAAGGAGCAGAAAGTGGGAATGTGATTAGGAAATTCTGGCCTGCTTTTTTTTTATTAAACAGCAATTTCAGTGGTCATAAATGGCCAGCAGGAGTTCAGAATTACACATTGCCTCAAAGGCATTACTCATTTTATCAAAGAGCATGTATTAGTTGCACCATACTCCTCAAAGCAATACTATAACAGAGGAAAAGCTAGATCTGAGAGCTTCAGACCTTCTTTGGCCAGATGCTTAGCAACTTCACGTTGAACAGGCTGTGAGCTCAATGTGTTTGCTGCCTTGTCAGTAGCTGTATTTGAAACAAAATAATCTATTTGACAAAGGCCTTTACTTGACCAAGAAAGAAAAAGGCTGAGTGCTTCTGGCCTTTCAGCCCCTGTGACTTTGCACATGCTGTTTTATTCATCTCTTTACCCCGAGCAAGAAGAAATATTCAGCAAATACTTCACTGACAAGCTTTTTCTACCCAAAGGCTCATTTTTCTTTTAGCATATC
Organism: Ibidorhyncha struthersii; assembly: GCA_013398815.1. Classification (NCBI taxonomy): domain Eukaryota; kingdom Metazoa; phylum Chordata; class Aves; order Charadriiformes; family Charadriidae; genus Ibidorhyncha; species Ibidorhyncha struthersii. Next base: position 10,908 of record VZSZ01002088.1, read on the forward strand.
TTCCAGGGGGCATGAAGCAGACATCAGATAGCTTCCTTTAATCCAGCTGGTTGTGTCACAACAGAGGAAAAGCACCGTTGTTTTGTTCTGAAGAGCTGGGCAGCGCTCATATGGACTTCCTTATGCAGACTGAAGTCCAGATCTGTGCATGGTTCTCTGTCAACATGGAGAGTTCTTTCTGAAGACCTGATGGCTGATTACAAAACCTTTTCCTTGTGCCTGCGTGCATGCACACACACCATTTTAGGACTATTTTGCACAGCTGGTACTCAGCCATGATCCTATAAATATAATTGAAATTAACTTTATTTTTCTCTGTCTTTTATTTCATTCCAATTTATGCAAATCTGTGCAGGAAAAAAAAAAAAAACACTTATAAAACTGCTGAATAGTTTCCAAATTAACAGGCTCCCTGGAAAAAAAACCCAAACCCTCAGTGTTTACCGGCTTGCCATCTTTATGGGCATTTTATTCTTTACACGACCTCTTTTCCATTTAAAAATAACAACTTTTATGCAAAGTATCTTTCAGCCTGTACACTACCTACAAAAATCTTCTTACAGGGGCTAACCATTCCTCTTCCCACATTTTTTTACTCAGAGCACAGCCTTCTTTTGTGTTTCTGGAGCAATTACTGTCCTTATTCTCTCCTCCACAGCATTACCTTCAGCCATGAATACGAAGAATGCTGTACTAAACCCATTCTGGTTGTAACTTCACTAAAACACATCAATAAAGTCAACTAAATTGTGCCTGAAGAATGAAAGTTGTGCCTATAGAGAATAGCTCAGCCCAAGGACTGCGAGCCATTCAGCACACATTTTAAGGACATAAGTGAAATGAAAGTGATACATTATTTTTGTACCTGCCTTCTGCACTGACTTGAATTTTTTTCATATGCTGTCATATGGCCTAGGAGAATCTAAAATGATTTAATATAAGTGATTAATTGTTCTGTGTTTACAGCAGTGTAAGTAAAAGTAGACAGTAGAAAACTGGAGGTTTGAAAAACTTTGAAAAGAGAGGTTTGTAAAAATGTAGCTGAGGCTTCATGAAAAGACATTGGTCCAAACTGTACCCAGAATTGCTTCACTGTTGGACTGAGGGTACAAAGAGTCAGAGTCCTTATTCAGTAAGATGTACTGGAACAGGAAAAAGATTGCTTAGCTAGTGTGGCAGGAGAAGCTGTGGTGGAACAGGAGGAGCCATTTCCTGCTGTCAATGTTTAATCTGAGAGTTTTTAATTCATTTTCACTTGCCCTGTTTTGCTCTGGATCCGCTCTTTCTCGTACACATGCATAGGTTTTTCCTATGTAGTGCCTGATGCACTTTGGTCTAGATTCTGCTTTCTATTAGATTCATATAGATTTGGCTTGCTTTGCAGTGCTTTGGAGTACTTGGTTTTCCATGGCTGTAACAGAGCCGAATGGTCCCATTGTCTATACAAATTAATTTTGATAACATTCAGTGGTTTAGAGGATGGGTGTTATCAAAGGTTATTCGTACGTGGACTTATGTAGGCAGGCATGACCTTCTCTGGCTATCATGCACGTTATCCATGCAGAAGGCAGCTCTGACCTGAAAGCCAGATAGCCTGTTTGGTCTGGTTTTGGGCTTATGTCTGTCTTTTTTAGGGAGTGTGTAAACTCAGGGGTGGCACTCTGTTATCATTACAATATAGCTTCTACGCCGGTGTTGCCCAAAGAGCTCAAGTCTGGCTTCGCCTGCTTGTATATAGGATTTTCCCCAGAACAGTTCAAATGTGAACGCTGCCTGGGTAAGAATGGCGCCACCTTAGCCAAAACCAGCTTGTTCTGTAAATCCAGGGTCTTATTTGTGTCTTGTTCAAATGTATTGACTAAAATATTTTCTCATTTGCAGTATTAGTACTGATCATAGATCATAGAATGGTTTGGGTTGGAAGGGACCTTAAAGATCATCTAGTTCCAACCCCCCTGCCATGGGCAGGGACACCTTCCGCTAGACCAGGTTGCTCAAAGCCCCGTCCAGCCTGGCCTTGAACACCTCCAGGGATGGGGAAGCCACAGCTTCTCTGGGCAACCTGTTCCAGTGCCTCACCACCTGCACAGTAAAAAAATTCCTCCTAATATCTAATCTAAATCTAAATCTACCCTCTTTCAGTTTAAAACCATTACCCATCGTCCTAATGCTCCACTCTCTGATAAAGAGTCCCTCCCTACCTTTCCTGTAGGCCCCCTTTAGGTACTGGAAGGGGCTATAAGGTCTCCCTGGAGCCTTCTCTTCTCCAGGCTGAACAACCCCAACTCTCTCAGCCTNTCCCTTCACCTGCTGACCACACTTCTTTTGATGCAGCCCAGGATGCGGTTGGCTTTCTGGGCTGTGAGCGCACATTGCCGGCTCATGTTGAGCTTCTCATCCATCAACACCCCCAAGTCCTTCTCCTCAGGGCTGCTCTCAATCCATTCTCTACCCAGCCTGTATTTGTGCTTGGGATTGCCCTGACCCATGTGCGGGACCTTGCGCTTGGCCTTGTTGAACTTCATGAGGTTCGCACGGGCCTACCTCTCCAGCCTGTCCAGGTCCCTTTGGATGACATTCCTTCCCTCCAGCACATCGACCATGCCACACAGCTTGGTATCATCGGCAAACTTGCTGAGGGTGCACTCAATCCCACTGTCCATGTCACCGACAAAGATGTTAAACAGCGCCAGTTAAGACACTGCAGTTAACTGGGACTGATCTGTAGCCTATTTTTATTTACCAATCGCACTTCTCTAAATCTACCATTACCACCTCTGAGGGTATCCTCTGAAGACAACAGGTTTATCCATGTTTCAGTAGTTTAACTATTTGGATCTGCTTTCTAGTAATGATGCACAAGAAGAAAAAAATGCAACTTTATTACTAAGCCACTCTACAAGAAAAGCTTTTGCTGATATAAGATGCCCGATGAGGCAACTGTTTCTTTACAACTGATGATTCGCATAATTTTTGGACCACTAACAGGGACCAGTCCTGCAATTTTTTCATCAAGCAAGTGGCAGACCATTTACCTCAGAATACCACTGTGAATCTTCTGCTTTACAATATTTCTATATGGATAAAAGCCTGTGATGGATGTGCTTATGGCAGCAAAAAGGTACCTGACCAATACAGTGTTAGAAAATCTGTGAAACTGATGCCAGTAAAGCTTGTAAAGAGTAGAAAAAGTCTAAAATTTGTGTTGATTTTCAGGACTGTGAAAAGAAAATCCTATGAGTTGTAAGTTAAAGCTGTATGGTATAATAATCTTTGAAAGGCAATGAATAAATTCACTATAAACTTTTGGGATTTTCCAGGGTAGCACTGCTTTTAAAGCTGAAAGTTTCCTTAATCTGTTGCCATAGGGTTTTTTAACTTTGTAATCTCTTATCTCAAGCTCCTATGGGTTTGAACCCCTGACTAAACTTAAATTCATCTTGAAATTCAGATATTCAAGGGTATATAGTTATATATTAAGTGTGACTTTAACTTTTCTTTTCCTCATAGGCTTTTTCTTAACAGCATGCAATTCCTTTAAAACTATTAATCAGAAAGCTGATGAGTTCTTTAGCTTTTTTTTCATATTATGCATTGGCTATAGGCAAGCAATCTCTTCAGAGTTTGCTTGCACTTCAGACATGCCTGGGTCCATCTCACAAAATATTAGGCGTTTAATAGAGATATCTACATTGGAGGCCTTACTTAGCAATGAAGAACGACAGGCACTTCAGGAAGGCATTTCAGCTTTTTCATCACCTGTGATTTGTTGTCACTGAATGACTAGTAGAATATGCCACATGATATTATTTCTGCTCCTTCACTGGATGGTTTGCAAGAATATCTGGTATTGATACTAACACATAAAAGCAGCGCATATGATTTTCAAAAGTACTGTCTCTGTGTTGCCTTTATTCCTTTCTCCTTAAATCAGTGAGATTGCTGTTGTCGTTGGTTGGAAATAGTTTGGCCCAAAATGGCTGTTTTTGAAAACCCAAGCTGTAAAAATGAACATTTTGCAAAACGACCAGTGTAAATTTGAAATGGATCGTGTGATCATTTGTGCTAGTGAAACACGCTTGTCTACATATACCAAATGAGCAAGAACGTAACTGAACCAAGTTCGTTTAGAGTTGAGGGTTGGCCTCATAAATAAGGCACCTGACTTTGGGAAATGAATGAAAGACATTGCTGAAAAATTACATAACTTCTTTGCCACGAGGTCTGTGCTTGTGAATGAAATTAATAATGCTTCCCTACCTTATCCTAATTTATTATTACAACGCTTCTTATAATTAAGTATGATTATTTTATGTTATATTATAATATTAAATATGGTGATATGGATATAGAAGTAGTTATGTTTTATCAAAGATTCAAGAAAGTTTAGTTGTAGCGTTCATTCAATTCTGTTTGTAAAACAGAATGAAGAGGAAGGGAAAGTACAAGGAATGAAGTGGTTTTCTGCTCCAGGTAGAATGCAGGCAGATTTTCTGCAGCGAGTTAAATAAGGGCTACCACTCAGCTTTCTGGTAACTTTGCTACATTGAGAACATCTGCCAAATTGCACTGAAAAGGTCACATCTGTTTATCTGGGAGCAGGATATGTTTTGTAATTGATCAAAAAGAATGGCATAGGCCAAGTGGCAATGCAATAAGGCTGCCCTGAGCAAAGCCAATGCGGAAGAAAACACAATTTCAAGAAGCTCTATCAGGAATGAGCAGTCTGGGTGAACCCATGTGTACAGGGTTTGAAGTCTCTAAGGAATCTCTGGATCTTTATTACTCAGGAAGCGAACAGATTAAGACTGAAGTCTCCCAGCTTGAGCCAGACCTGGCAGCTGGGTTCCTTCATTGGTAAAGCTACTGTGAGCACTTTCAAGTCTGGGATGGAGGAGTTGACACTTTGAAGCCCAGTTGGATCAGCTGCCTGGGGTATTCAAACTTTATCACTGGCTACAGCCTGCCAAGGCAAATGTGCCCCTTTGAGGCAATGGATATCACAGGGCTAAGGCGTAGTGTGAGAAGGCCGGAGGAAGGGCACCCTCACTAAAGAGGGGTGGAACAACCCTACACAGTGATCATATTAATCCAGGCTGATGAAGCAAATACAGAGTTTCACCATCTTCCTCTCTTACCACAACTGTGGTGAGGCTTGTAATAATCAACTTTATGCACGTTTTTTTTTGGAAAAGGTGACTCAATATAGCCTTCTTCAAGCAGAAGTGATCCAAGATAACTTAGAGCTACTGTGGGGAGGTGAAAAGCATTACCGCTACAATAACACCACTGTTAAATATTTTTTCTTATCTGAGTGATGATAGGATAGTTACAAGAGCTTTTTGTGTAGTCTTTCATTCTTCCAGAGACTCTCATCTTCTAACATAACTTCTTCCCTCATCTAGCAGCAGTGATGAGCAGTTTACTATAATGATAAAGGTGTTCACAGTAAAGAAATGGCATTATAAAAACTGACTGTAATCGAGGGCAAAAGCGTCTGTTGTGGTGCTGAACATTTGTTCATGGTCAGTTCTTTACAAAGCAGTATTTTTCATGTTACAAGCAGAAGGATGATTTTTATAATGTGTCTTTCCGCCAGTGCTCCTTGGGAGCTGAAAAATAAAATTTTTACTCTTTAGTGTCCCTGACATAACTGTGAGGCATCAGGTTTCTGCAGAGCAGAGAATTTTGTCAGTGATGCATGAGACAAAGTAGCATCCAAGCCGTTCTTTCAAGTTTTTACTTGGTCATAATGCCAACAGGTCAATGGACCTGTTTTTGTCATTAGTGGGAACAGATAAGGACTTTTTTTTATCTTTGGCCTGAGCATGTTTCATAATCAAATGTTCCTTTAAAGCTGGGAAATTACATTAACATCAGAAAAAAAGAAGAATTTTTCTCTTAGGCACTGCCATATGTCATTCCAGGTGGAAATACAACAGGGCGCAGTAAGGCAAAGATTGTGGAGGGACCCTGTTGTGCTTGGCTGTTGGAAAGCATATGGTATAATAACATTCCAGCTCTGATTGTGAATTTTCCTTCTCTTGTCTTCTCTGGCAAATAGGATCATTCTAATACATATTCAACTGTTCTGTTTGTGCCTAGGAATAGAGTGCTCCTCCATCTTCAAAACTACCTATTAGATCAGGTTCCACTTCAGAGAGAACCCCAGAAGAAGCAGAGAAAGAGGTATGAAAAATTTCCTCACTAATTGTCTGAACCACCATGTAGAAGAGGTTATGGAGGCTTGGATTTCAGTGGCCTTAATGGAGACTTTAGGATGCTGAAATTCCAGGAGAAGGAATCTCTCCCCATCTTAAGCGGTAGCTGCTCCAAAGAAAAACAGTGCTGGTCCTCAGCCAATTTTTGTGCCCCAGCAGTAATGCTGAGCTGCAGTTGGCTTGGTCTCAGGACTTCCTTCCTAGCCTTGGAGGTGACTGCATGGAAAGTATTGCATTTCAGAATTTATTATTTATTGCACTCTTCAGGGCATGAAGCTGCAGAAGTGTTAGCAAAATCTGAGTTCCTATCATCTTGTTCTCCTGTGCTTGGCCAAACATGTCTAGGACTACACAGAGAGCTTCACATCTCCAGGGCCTTCATTTGTGTGGAATCCAGTGAAATGCTTCAGATACATGTGTAATCAGAGATTATAGCAAAAAAGTAGAAGTCGTTATATTTGTCTCAGTATCATCTTTCAGTATCAGGTCAGCGTACAATATAGTTTCTGAGTGGGGCTGTTGCTTGCGGCTTCTGAGGAAAAAGGCATAAATCTCAGGCACTTGGCAGTTTTGAAATAAGAAGCCCATGCAGGGAAGTTTGTCTGTAATTATAAGCAGTTTAATGGCTGGCTTCTATTCTGAAGCTGGAGGGGGGTTTATGTCTCCTAAAACATATAGCTCTCTAGAGCTATTATCTCTAATGTAACTGTGGGTATCTGCATTGTCCAGTCCTTTTTAAAAATCCTGTTAGGCTTTTGACCTCTATGATTTCTGTCTGCACAAAATCCCTTAGAACAAAACTAACCCCTTACAAAGTTCCCTGCACATATACCACTGAGGGTACTTCTACACCACAGGCTTTCTGCATTGTGGTGTCCAAACGGTTAGCAACCTGAAGCTGTGTTAGCCAGTGTGGCTGAAAGGAAGTTGTGGATGCATATTTGGGCAAGGCTGTAATCTGCCAGCTTTGCAGTGTGGTTGTAGTACAGCTGTAAGTATCAGGGCTGAAATACTTGAAATACTGAGTTGCTCACTACATTCCTAAAGGTAGCTGTGCCTCGCTCTCCCCCCTTCCTTTCCTTTTCTTGCCTTGCTTTGCCTTATCTCCTTCTTGCCTGTTGTCCCCAGAAGCTGAAAATGCAAAGTAATGCGAACTAACTCAAACTCACGCACAGTAGATGCAAAACAAATATTGCAGACTCTGTTATAAAGTGAAATCTGAGTTGTGCTTCCAGGCAGTGACTTGTGATCATCACCTGGTGTGACTTGGCAGTGGCATGCAGAGCATTCATCAGATTGTTTATCTGCCCTGCTGCAGTGCCGTTGTTGACACCTGTATATACTGGTTGAAAGAATTGGACATCATCATCATTGCTGTGTTCTAGGCAAAATACTTTCTCTTACTTTAGAAATGTTGAGCAGAGCAGAGTTGGAAACATTTATGGGAATGTCATTTGTGACATTAATAGCAAAATGGCAGCATCATCTTGCTTTCCCA
>VZSZ01002090.1:0-16896 GCA_013398815.1 Ibidorhyncha struthersii
TCTCACATTTGTCCCCCCTTGCGCACACATACAACTCCCGCGCACACACAAATAAATAGACTTGCTTATACAGAAAGTGTTCAAGGAAAAGGCTGTGGTTGCCTGAAGCAGAGGCCAGATGCTTTGACTTCCAGCTTTCTTCCATCAAAGCTGTGCAGTTTCGAAATTAAAATCTACAGCAATAATGAAACATATTAAAATGCATGCAAAGTCTTGAGGGCTTATAATATGCTAAAAACTGGCAATGCATGTTTACATCCATATATCAACTTGGATGTGCTGAAAAGATTTAAAGTGTAAAATATGCAAATATGTGTCATATTGTCACACTTGGTCTCCCTAATGGAACTCCCTTTCATCTCAACTCTCCTTAATTTCATGAATATTGCATGCCCCTCACACCTTTTACTCCTGCTGTTGCTAGGCTGAGAAGATTATGAAAATATGTTAATAGTAACTTTCATCAAATAAAAGTTGCAATATTCTAAATAATAAAAAAATCTCTCTTAAAACACAAATCGTTGAGGTTTTTTAAGTTATTACTTTTCATTGGAAGCTCAGATAATTGCTGGTCAATTAAATTAATACAGAAATAGTGGGGTAATGATAAAAACCTTTGCATGTAAGTAGGTGAATTCAACAAATATTTGTGTGCATGTATGTGTGCATGTGTGTACATAATTATGATGAATGTCTTGGATAGATCTATCTGGACAAACAACCTGGGGAGGATTTCAATTTTGACATGTTTTCATTTAGGCACCAGCCTCTTTCCTTATTTTTTCTTTTTATTTACAAGACCTGCTAAGCAAGTAAAAGTAATTTTAAAATGTTCCTCACATTCACTATACAGACAGTTCTTTTAAAGTTTTCAGAAGCTTTTCTTTGATGAACAGAGAGAGCACTTTGGACATTTGAGGCAAAAGCTGGAACTAAAATGTAGGCTAAAAAGGATTTTAAAAAAATCTATATATTTTTAAACTGTATGCTATTTTAAACTATATTTCTAGTGGATTGTCAGTTTGTTCTTGGCATTTGAGTTAACTTCTTCTGCTTAATTCAAATTTTTTCCCGTGTATTACACTGATGTTTTCAGATGCATTTATTTAAAAAAAAAAAAATTTTTTTTTCTATTTTCAGGCTTTAAGGGAAAAGCTTTAAAGAGAAAGAGAAGAGGGAAGGAGAGGAGAGGTCACAAGAAAACAGCTCACGTAGACATCATAAGGAGGATGACTCAGTACCATTTTAACAAAACCACAGCATGGCTTAAGCAACTGTGTACTGTCTGAGTATATGGCACGGCCTTAAAGATGCACAGGGAGACATACCTTTGTTGGAGAAATCACTGTAGGTAGGAAGGGATGACTACAGCTGGCCAGAGAGAAACCTGTGGCCACCACTCAGGGGAAAATAGAAAGGTGAGATACAGAAGTGGATGTCAACACATGTTGTTGATGCAGCACTTATTAGGCTGTCATGGGCATGTCTCTGCAGGGTGTCCCTTGCAGCAGAGGTGCTGAGGAAAAGGCCTGGACCCCAGCTGGCTTCAGTGATGGTGTATGTCCACTCCTGTGGAAGGAGATGAGCTCCCGAGAACATCTCTCCTTGTAAAATCAGAGCAACACACTAGACATTTTCCCCTTTGTAGCATTCATCCGGATAAACTTTTGAATCCATCAGTTCATAAGGGTCAACTGCAATGGGCTAAAATTGTAAAAAGTAAACAGTCTGTCTACTTATTGTTTCCTTTATTTGAAATCAAGGAAAAATAAACAAGAGAAGTTTTCTAAGTGTGTCTGCTGCAGCCTTCCTACAGAGGCAGAGCTCTCACATGACATGGGCTTTCTTTCAAAGAAGAAATTGCAGCTCCACCTCAGTTCATGTCTAGATGTTAGGCTGGGGCAAACTCCGACAGAAAAACAGGCAGAGGTTTAATTGCATCAAACACCTTTCAGAAACATCTCCCTGCTTCATCAAGGCACTACCATGGTTGCTGTCGACAGATGGCATGGTGAAACCTTTCTGTAATAATCATGTAACTTTCTAAAACTGTTCCTTTTATTATCTGTCCTAAGCTCATCTATTTTTAACTGCTGAGATTTATTATAAATGGAATAGCACAGCTTATAAGGTCGGGTAACCCTTGATTACAGCTACTGTAAATCAACCTAGATTCATTTTAATGAGACACATCATTCTTTCTTTTTTTCCTTTTTTTTTTTATTTTAAAAAGTTTTTCAAAGAACAAACTTTTTTATTGATTCATGCATGATCATCTTTTGGTTTCTTTTTTCCCACAGATTTCAAAGAATTATTTTTCATTCCTTATTTCCAGAAATCCTGAGACTTTTGCTTTTACTCTCTTTTAATGGCACCATTGGAAGTCCAGATAGAGCTGTGGCTGTTAAAAAATGAAGCTTTACCTTAAACAACAGAATATATCCTTCTGATAATTCTGTAATTCTTCTATAGGTTTGAGGTATGCAGGTTATCTTACATAAATAAAGCCATATGGATTAGATACTGAAAGCATTTTAAGCACTTCTGATAAATTTTAAATGGTGTTTACACTACATCAATTCATAAAAATCCCACCTAGCAATGGGTTAGGTATCTCAGACTGCAGATGTCACTTGAAGTAAAGGTCCTCAACCAGAGGCAGTATTGACGAGCACTGTACATATAACTCAGTGTTGGGTTCTGTCAAAACACCAGAGGTTCAGACAGTCACTATGTCTTCTCTCAACTTCCCTGGAAAAGATCCATCACTCACTTTCCAGTAGGGACACAGCAGTGACACTGCCTGCTGGAATAACACAGCTAGACAAGGACTCAACCCCAGAACCCCACATTCAAACAGAGTCTTTCTGACCAGGAGGATCATGTCTGCTTGTTCAAGTTATGTTTGGTCTTGTGTATCTTATGGTTATGGCTCAAAAGAAAGCCTGTGTCAACTGAAGGGACAGAGAGTAGCCTTTCTCCCTCACTGATCCACCATTTTGCATCCGTCCTTTTGAGTGTCAGCACTGACAGATTGAATCTCCCTGTGTTGTTGTAAACTCTAGTCCATTTCTGATGTTCTAGTTGAATGCAAACGGCTGAAACAGTAAGCAAAAAGTGCTTGCCTCTTTCTCTCCCCATTAATGCCATCTTCTGTTTATCTGTATGCAGCAAATTCGACATTTGGAAATATGTGTGATTAGATGGCATGTGTATTCCTTTAAGAGACTTTATTTCTTAGCAAGGCTTCTGAAGAGTCTATTTCTTTTAATTTTTCATAAAGTGTAGCTTATGAAAAATTTAAATGAAATCATTTAGTAGTGATTGCTCCATAAACACAACATGAACTCCTTTAAAATTCCAATTATATAGGAGCTCACCTTTTTAAGTGGTTCTGAATGAGAATAGCTAAGTGCAACCACAGTCCTTTCAGATGGATGGGATGTAAAACCAAGGGCTTGACCATTTTTGGCCATTAGAAATCTATGCCTCACCCCCTCCCCATGTGTGCACAGGGTGGATAGCCAGATGATCTGGCTAAATTCCAAATGAAATAATTACATTCTAGCTACTTAAAATGCTCCCTTCAGTTTCAGTTGCAGACAATATTCTTCTTCGCTCCCTCCCCTCCGACGATGTGCTTCGCTGCTGCCCACTGTTAAACAGCTGCCACATTCCACCCCAGAGTTAGTGGCATTTTACTGGTTGATAAAATAATAATAGACTAGCACTTACACACTGAGAGGAGAGTGCAGGAGAGAAACCGATTACTTTATAGACTGCTAATAGACGGATATTAAGGTGTGGTATCATAGTCGCTACGAGGGATGTGCACAGAGATGTCCATTAAGATGGTTCTACCAGACTCAATAAAGTTATGCTAATTTACACCCTTTAGCAGACAATTTCAAATTAATGAGTGGACTCAGAAACACAGGCCTGATCCTGATGTTTATTAAACATGAATTGGGATCAATTCCTTCAAACTAAACCAGTTTAATAGGTGGTAAATGTGATCAAAACCAGACCCTTTGACTTTTCTGCCTTCAGGGAGATGAGTCTCCTACTTAACTTTAGGCATGGACTTAACTTTGGGTTTTGTGAAAGGAGAAACTTGCTGGAAAAGCGAAGCTAATTTCAACTTTTGTGTGACAGCCAAACCCATTTTAATAATATTGAACAGCTCAAAGAAGAAGTGATGTGCTTTTAAACATGAACTCACGGCAGTTTCAACATAAATATGTCTGAATTTGAACGCAAATGCATGCTTTCTATCGGTCTGGCAATGTACTCAGCAGCACATCCTTTATCATGCTTTTTGAGTGCATTCTGTGTTCCTGAGAATAATTGCTCTTTTACTAACATGTATATAAAGAGAAAATGCTTGTCAGAATTTTTGTACTGAACCAAACAAAAAAGAGATAAATAATGCCAACTCAGATTTAGCAAACATACTTGCAAACACATTTTTCTGTTATTCAACGAGCTTGATATTTAACATATATTTCCTGCTCTAACATAAGACTGTTACCTCTTGCTCCTCATGGACGGGGGAGAATAATTCATTCCTTCTCCCTTTACAATGTCCCTTTACATATTTGTAGACAGATATTTTATGTCTCCCCTCAATCTCCTTTTTGCCAGAACGAACATGACCAGCTCTGTTAACCTTTCCTCAAACTGGCAGCATTACTTTCCAGTCCTTTTTATGATTCTCTTGCTCTTCTCTGAATCCATTCCAATCAGTCTTTTCTTCTTGAAATATAGTGCACAATATTGCAGCATGGCACTGGTTTCCTAGAAAATAGAGAGCCAGAAAAAGATAGAAAGAGAGGGACACATCAACCTTTGCAAAAACGAAGTTCATTGCAATTTAACTGCATATGTTCAATGCGTCCGACAAGTTCAGGACTTACTGTTTATGAAAATTGAATAGATGTGATCAAAATCAGCATGGTGGCAAGTGGTAATGATTATCCAAATGGATTCAAAATATGCAGATATATTTTAATTGTGTCATTTTTTCTTTTACTACCCAATCTACATAATGCTTCTAATAAGGCATGTGAAATTCTGATCTTACAAAGCCTTACACACATTCGAGTAGTCACGTTCCTCTTCCTGGGACTATTTCCTCCACCACATGAGAAAGGCTGTGAATGTTCTAGAACTAATATAACATCCAAAACGATAATGTAATGAAAATGTTATTTTCCTTGTATCCTCCTGATGACTTGTTACTGTACTGCTCCATACACAGTATTCCCTGAACTTGTATTTATAAAGTATAGTTAATACATTTACATCTTATCTTTTAAAATTTCTTTTCACTGATTTCATGCCATTCCTCCACATATCAAGACTGTATTGTATTTTCTTTGCAGCTCGGATCCTTGGAAGATCTTATCTTTACAGAAAGTTAATGCACTCTCTTCCCCAAGTTGCTAGCTAAAGCACAGGACCTCAGGGAAGTTGCCTGTGAACTTCACCCTGTCTGACAGCAAGTGTCAGACACAGTCAAGTTGGGTCCACAATTCTAGGCACAGATTAGATAATTGTGTGGGCAAATGTCAAATGATAACTGTGTGCGTACATAATTATTCAATCTGCACATATAACCCTCTTAATGCTTGCAAATAAGGCACGCGACTTCATCTACAAGTTAGTTGCATGTGTTTTCATACTCACCCAGCTGAAAGTCAGGCATCCAAACTGTAATAATTATACTATTGTTATGATTCTACTTTTATTTGTAAGAGTCTGGATTGCACATTTTCATTTAATGGCAATTCTCACAAACTGTTCAAAAGTCTTTTGAGTAGAATCAGGTGCTCTGTCTTTGGTTTCTTTCTCTGCATTTTAGAGGCACTATGAAAACAGCAAGTGGAATCCTGTTTAAGATGTGATTGAAACTATCACCTGTTAAACAATTTGCTTCTTTCTGTATTGTCTGGCCTAAGCCAGAAGAAAATTAAAATATATATTTATGCTATGTGCTGAGCTTTAAGTTATTAAATCCCCCAAATCAGTGTATTCACACTTTTTTCTTTGCTTTTTGTAATCCTCTCTGCTGGACCTATGAAAATAGACTAGAACATTTCAGCTGCTGTTTACACTCATAATCCCCTTCTCATTCTCATTCAGAGCGCTCATAGACATGCTGATGGAAAGACCATCGAAGTCCACAGAACAATTTCCTTTGACACCAGAAATCACTGGATCGAGACATAAATTCCCTAGGCTGCCAGGGATTCATTCTCCTCCTTCTCCTGAAAGACAGAAAAATAGCTTTGCATTAGCTTTTGGGGCAGACAAGAGGGTTCCAATGTGTTTGAGGTCTAATGCTAATTAACATAGTACCAAAGAAGACAAAATTGCCGACCTGCAGTTTCATTGATATGCTTCCTACAAATCCCAGAATATAGCTGCTCTTTCCAAGTTCATTTGGACCTTCTTGATGAGTTCTCAAAAACAGTTGCTAAAAGTTCCCTTACACTTCTGGCAGACACTTAAACTGTGTTGATTAAATTTCATTAGGCCTTGCTGATTTGACGATGTTCAGGACATCCCAATACTCTTTAACCTGGGCTATCCTAATTCTGCCTTGTGACCTCTTTCTTCCCTTGTTAACTATCACTGCCATAAATGTCTTGTTACTATCGGTCTTTTCAGTGAAAGCTAAAAGAACACACCCATTAGGCATTTCAGCCTTCTCCTTATCATCTATTACCTGCTTCTTCCCCTTCTGCTAAGTAGCAGACTTAACATTTTCTTTTGTCCACCCTTCATTTCGTAGACTCCTGAAAAACTTTTCCTTGATCCATTTTACATCCTTTGCTAATAGTACCTCATTCTGTGCCTTTGACTTTCTGACTCCTGCTCTTACATGTCCTTACTTTTCTCCTATAAGGGACCCTGTGTCAGAGACTGTGAACCAATTTCCACTGTGCTGTTTCATATTTGAATGGAATGTCAAATGTTTAAACAGTAAAGTTCTTCTTGTCGTTGTTAAATCAGCATTAAGTGATAGCCTGAGAGAGTATTCAGGGAATGGGAGGGTCCTCTGACTTACAGTCTCAGGTAAATTGCATTGGGACCAAAAAGCTTTTCAAAATGAAGATACTGGATCTAATTGAAGATTTTCTTACTTTTCGTTTTCTCTTTCCCTTTCTCTACAGACAGCTTTACTGCCAGCTTTTCTGTTCTTTAATAACTTTTTTTTAAAAAGTCATTTTTTTTATTTTTATATTAAAATAATGTGGTTGAAAGCAACATACAAATAAATAAATTCATATTTTTTTCATTCTCACCATTTTTAATTGGATTTTTACAGCTTCTGTTGAGATACTGAAAACTTCAAAAATTGATAAGAAATACAATTTGGAGAGGTTTTGACTGCAAAAAAAAGTTGTGATTTCCATTTCAGGGAGAGAGATAAAATGCTGTGTGATTTTTTAGGGCTAGACTGTCATATTTAAAAACCCAATATTTCTCTGCAGAACATTATTTAAATAAAAAGATCATTTTCTACTTAAAAAAAAAACACACAAAAAACAGAAATCAGAAACAAAGAGTTCCCAGAGTTCTACAGGGAGATAAGTAATTTTCTCTTCAAAGACTTGTTTTACAGGCCTTTGAAAATCAAGAGCAGTGAGAGCCACAGCCTTTTCATTTCACACTACAAGGTATATTACCCTTTGTTTAGTAATGACTTAACCTGAGCCAATGATAGCAGCTTTTGCTTGCTCTATTTCAACACCTCCACAATCAAGCATAGATGTGTAGACGTTTGTGAGTAGGGGATTATTTCCACCTGTGGTAGTAATCAGCTTCAACTTATTTGCACTTAGCCTTTGTGGTTTGACATATCTCTACTAGTGAAAGTCAGTTTGTGTTTTCTGATGCTTACTAATATGGAAAGAGGAAAAGGCACTCATCCAGTTACCAATATACACTGCCGAACATCACATCTCTCTTCTCAAAACTAACTGACAGAATTGGACATTGTAGTGGAAACCTTTTAGTATGAGGCTCCTTGGCTGTACATCCAGGAATGTAAGCTTCTTTTGGGTTGCATGGGTGCTGAGATAATATGAACAAAATTGTTTCTTTCCATTACTCTAGATCTAGAAGATTTTAGAGAAGGTTCTGGTTCAGGGCCAACAGGTGAAGCATGTGGTTGACACTGCCTTAAGTAAGAGGACCATTGTCACATCTGGATTGGTGTGCACTTTCCACCAGGTTTGTAATGATATTTAAATGCCTAAGGCTGTAAATAGATGACTGACTATGTCTAAAAGTGTCTGAGCAGGTTAAGTATCTAATTTTTCTTAAAATAACTTAATCTAAAACTCTCACAAAGTTTCTAATGGATTTTTTATCAATATGATACTAATTATATTTACATTACCATAGAGAGTAAGAGGGGATAATTAACCTCTTGAGAAGTCTGAGTAAAGAATGTAGCATCCTGAAAGGAATTTACAAGAGTAAAGTGGAGAATGGTCTTTTATTCACACATTTACAAGTCAGTAATTCACTGTCTTTTCTTGAATAACTTCCAATTTTTAGGTTAACAACTGCCCCCACAACTATCCTATATCTCCAGTATTGAATGGTCTCTGTTATGTCAATCTCTGGACATAAATCTGTATGTCTTGACTTCATAAACTAAGTTGGTTTTGCTTGAACATTCAGAGCAGGGCCAAGTTTCAGGTTGAAGGGAAAAAAAGAACACTTTTAAGGGAAAGAATTATGATATTCTAGGTGCCACAGTTATGTTTTACATTGTGTTCTATTTTTTTTTTTCCCCTAAGTTTTCCTGCTCTGGATCTGTTTTTACTTTATTTATCTCCCAGCCAGTGAAAGAATTGACGAGACTAAGAATTTCCCCTCAGCAATGGTTGCAGTTCTGCTGTGCTTGTCAAATTCTGGATGACCACTGATTATTGCCAAAGGGGTTTTAGTTTTTTTCTGTAAAATTTATTGGTGATATGACTGTGTCAAGTGAAAGCTTATATTCTACTTCACAGAGTTACAGCAGCATATTTCGAACAAAACACTCACAAGATTTTGGTTTTCTACATTAAAGATGAGCAAGAGATGGAGGAGCAAAATATATGACCTGGATGTCATTAAAAAAAAAAAAAAAATCACTAGTGCCAGGAAAAATAATTATTCTCTATAAACTTATGCCTTGTTCTTATAGCTGCTCTTCCTGATTCCTTCAGATGGAAGTAAAATGAGACAGATCCATAACATAAATATACTACTATGTAATACAAAATTCTGTATGGAGTTCATGGATTAAACTAGCAATTAATCAATGGAAAATTTTCGGGTTGGCATTTCACATCATTCTTTAAAGGGAAAAGTGCAGAGGTGAAACTCGGAAAATTTATGTACGGTTACAAGTATTGTCTGCTCTGTTTAGGTTTTATCCCTTCTGTATCCTATAAAATGCAATAATCATACTGGCATCTTCTGTTAGGTGATTTGAGATAATGGTGATTTAGAAGACCAAGAAAAGTAGGAAATGTGTATCAAATATATACGTGTGATGAACTTCAGACTCAGTAAAAGAAAACTTTGCTTCAATATTAATATACATTTATTCCTAAAAATATTTAAGAAATTCTGACTGCCACAATCAATTGCTCTTTCTATACATCTCTGTATTTAATTTATGTATTTTAATGTAAACTCCATTTATTCACCAGAATTTATCTGTATTTTTGTTATTAAACTTGTTCCCTGAGTTAGTGGAGCTCATTGACAGGGCTTTAAACTAGAGTCAATGGGGAAGGGGGTATTATCAGGCTTGCCTGTGACAAGCCAAGGGACGATGCACCAAGGACAGAGGAACAGGGTGCTAGTGAGGGCCTGCAGCTGTTTGCTCTAAGATGTGCTGGCTACACTGCAATACACTCAAAGTCTTATGTAGATGAGCCAGGAGCTCCTGGGGTAACAGGAGCCAATGGGGAGGCACCGTTAATACACTGCAAAGGAATGACACCTGGAGAGCAGGGCAAAAGAATTGCAACCACTCCAGCCAAGTCAACCTCAAGGAGGACAAGACTGAAGTGCCTTTATTCAAATGCATGCAACATGGGGAACAAACAGGAGAAGCTGGAGACGTGTGCATACCTCCAAGGCTATGGTCTCATCGGCATCATGGAAACATGGTAGGAAGGCTCTTACAACAGGAGTGTTGGCATGGAAGTTTACAGGCTCTTCAAAAAAGACAGGTAGGGGAAACGAGAAGGCAGTGTTGCCCTGTATGTCAATGACCAGCTGGAGTGCGTGGAGTTTGGCCTATGGATGGATGAAGAGCTGACTGAGAGCTTATGGGTCAGGACTAAAGGGAAATCAGGAGCAGGCGACATTACACTGGGGGTCTGTTACAGACTATCTAACCAGGAAGACTGAGCAGATGAGGCCCTCTATAGACAGATAGTGGTGGAATCACATTCGCAGGCTCTGGTCCTTATAGGCATCTTCAACCACCCCGATATCTGTTGGAAGGATAACACAACAGAACATAGGCAATCCAGGAGGTTCTTGGATTGTATTGATGACAACTTCTTTCTCCATGTGGAGAGGAGCCAACGAGGACAGGAGCTATGCTGGACCTTGTCCTTACCAACAAGGAGGGATGGTAGGCAGTGTCAAGCTCAAGGGTAGCCTGGGCTGCAGTGACCATGAAATGGTGGAGTGTGAGATCCTTGAGGCAGCGAGGAGGGTGCACAGCAAGCTGACTCCCCTGGACTTTAGGAAAGCTGACTTTGGCCTCTTGAAGAATCTGCTTGGTATGGTGCCTAAGAAAGCTGGTTAATATTCTAGGATCACCTCCTCCAAGACCAGGAGCAATGCATCCCAACAAAGAAGGCGGCAGGCAGAAAAGCCAGGAGGCCTGCATGGAAGAACAAGGAGCTCCTGGACATGCTCAAAAGTAAAAAAGAGGCCTATAGGAGGTGGTAACAGGGGCGGGTAGCCTGGGAGGAACACAGAGAAATTGTGTAAGCAATTGTATGTCAGCAAGAAGAGAAAGACTAGGGATGATGTAGGCCCTCTCCGGAAGTAAAAGGAAGACCTGGTGACCCAGGATAGAGACAAAGTCAAGGTAATCAATGACTTTTTTGCCTCCATCTTCACTGGCAAAGACTGCAGCCACACTACCTGTGATGCAGAGGGCAAAGGTGGGGACTGGGAAAATGAAGAACTGCCTGCTGTAGGTGAAGATCAAGTACGAAACCACCTGAGGAACCAGAGGTTGCACAGGTCCATGGGACCTGTTGAGATACACCCACGGGATATATCCTGAGGGAACTGGCAGACAAAATTACTAAGCCACTATCCATCATATTTGAGAAGTTGTGGCAGTCTGGTGAGGTTCCTGCTGACTGGAAAAGAGGAAACATAACCCCAGTTTTCAAAAAGGGAATAAAGGAAGACCCAGGGAACTACAAGCTAGTCAGTCTCACCTCTGTGTCCAGAAAGATCATGGAGCAGACCCTCCAGGAAACTCTGCTAAGGCACATGGAAAAAGAGGACGACTTACCACTTTTTTCAGATCAATTACAAAATCCTTTATGAAGCCTGCATCTTATTATTACTGTACCTATTTTTAGAGGTGTAAACATATGCACCCTCCCCCCCAAAAAAATCCAAAAGAGAAATGGCAAGGCAGACATTTTTTTAAAAAAATGTGATTAAAAAAAAAAAAAAGGCAAGAGAGAAACAAGAGGAGTTTGTTTGCAGAAACGTGTAAATCTATTTTTCGTGTTTAAAGCTCACTCGTTTTCTTTTTCCTAGATTTGCTTTGAATCTCAATTTTGAGTGAGCTGTGAATAAGAAATAGTCAGATCAAACACTGCTATCTGTCAGATTACTTGTGTTGAAGTTTTAAGTCAGCCCAGGTTTGGAAAGTGTGGTGAACCTTGGTGCTTGTCACAGAGAATGGCCTCAGAAGAGCTTTTATAGAAATTTCACCCAGCTCTTTAATACCCTTGTGTTTTTATTTGTTGTGGTTTTTACTGTGTTTTTTTACCAATTGCTCTGAATGCTTTAGAGTGACACTCCCTCTCTCCACTGAGGTATTCCCTTACTTATGACATTAATAGTCCGGTGCTTACTGGAATTATTTTCCCTTTTCATATTTCCTTTGTCCTGCCTAGTTTCATTATCTGCTCCCTCACCCCTCTCCATACTAAATCACATAAACCACATGCCCACATCTGTGTTTTTGTTCGTTTAGAGTATTTGGAGTTATACTGTTGTCCTTTGTTTGTTTTTTTTTTTTTTATTATTGACTGTTTTTCTTTATTCAGTTATGTTTCATCAGCAAATTTCATCTCCTTTGTGCATATTTTTTTTCTACCTTTGAACTGCTGGTACATAAACCAAACACAATTCGTTCTTGTACTGATCCTGTTATCACAAGGGACACTCAAAAAACTCAGTTGCCCCAAAATTGTGTATACTGCAGTCTTAGCATCTTTCTAAAGAATAAAGGAGCTTATTTTTGCAGGTTACAAAGATTTCATTAAAAAATACATATCCCCCCTTTTTTTTTTTTTTTTCTCCTTCCCCCTGTATTGCTAAGGTGGCCTTCAACTAACTAAGATAACATCCTGTTTTCTTTTTAAAGGTGAGCTGAAAAACTAGAGTGGAAATTGAGTTAAGTTTGATTTATGCGTTGAGTGTGCCCCACCAACCAGTCTGGGAGGGAGGGAATTCATCATGTGGAAAAGATGTAGATAGCCTTTTCTGAACTGAGGTTTACCCTTTGTTGAACTCCTGCAGCTACTGGTATGCTGACACCAACTCAGAATACATCAGAGTTGCATTGCAGATACTCCAATATCAACCACCCAAGCCAGCAGAGAATGTTGTATTGGATCCGTTTTACTTTATAACTAGTGTCATCATCTGTACCTAAAAAGATGTTACATATCAACATTTAAGCTCTGGATTGTCTATGTCACACAGGACTTGCAAAGGTGGCAAAGGACTTGGTTTGGTGGATAGATTTGCTTGGGAAAGGCACATTCTGTTTTGTATGTATAAGTGTGTACATGTATAAGAATGAATGATCTAGCTTTCTTGATGCCTATTTCTATAATCTTTCCAAGCATGCTATTGAAGGAATCTTAATGCAGTCCAACACAAAGCAGCTAAATTAGGGTCGTAGATCAGGGACTAAATGCCAGCATTTCCTAATTTTGCAGTGCTTAACTTTGTAGGCTCAATAATCTTCTAGTTTATTCACTGAACAAAAATAAAAATAATGCAAAACAAACAAAAACCCAACCTTCTTTCCCCAGTTGAGTTACACAGTACCACATTGACGGCTGTGTCATTCTGCTATGTTTGTTCATTAAAACTGCAGCCAGCCTTCGTATGGACTGATACAGTAACTGGTCATGAGAAAGGGGCTTATATTCATCCCTGAAAGGAGTCATACTCACAGTTTCCTCGTTTCTTCCCCACAAAGGATGAATGCACAGCTATTGGTCAGTTCTGGAAAGGAATTACCCTTGCTTAAAATAAGTTCCCTATTGACCCCATCCCTACTGTTTCAGCCTGTCTGCTTTTGTATTTGTCCACCAGTCCTATTTTCATCTTCCCCACCACTGTGGCAGTTTTGTCCAGAAAATTGTCATCAACTCCATCAGGACTTTACTTCTGCTCTCTTATCTTCTGGTATCTGTACCCCTTTGGCTTACATGCTCATTTTTCTCCCTCGGATCTCATCACCACCTTCCAGCTGGGACTTCTTACCCCTCTATCCAAGTGTGGGTAGGAGGGAGAGGAACGGAATCATTTCTAGGTTCTGATCATGAGATTCCTGGTTTTACCCCTGGGTCCAGATGATGTTAATTTGTTTGTGTACCCTCAGTTTGCAAACCAACACCTTAATCATTTTCTATTCTCTCTCCTGTTTCTCACTGCTCTGTATTTCATTATATCTCATTGATCTACAGTGTGTCCTACAGAAGCACAGATACTAGCCCTTATTCCGACTGATCTGACCCCATGAAAACCATTTTCAGTCAGTCAAGAGGAGGAGCTGGAGCAGGAGACGGATCAAGTGTGGTTCACCACTTCATAAAGCTAACACAGGCAAACTTCATTTACATGGAGATTCCATGCTGAGGAGGAAACATGCCCAATTCACAGGGAATTATCAGAGAATGTAGCTGGTAAACTGAGAAGCATCACCAAAATATTTTTCTTTATTTGTCCTTTGGCTTGCTTTTTGCACAAGAAGAATATTTTATAAGTTTTGGGAAAGAACTAAGCCTGAATCAGATGGACAGAAGAAAAAATTGAGATTGAAATTAAAACCTTGAATATGTGTACTGTTAGCATCTTTGTCTACAATACATACAGTAAATACCACCCAGTGCAACTTACCTGAATTAGCAACTTAGGACATTTTTTTAACAAGACTGAACATCTTAAGCATCTGTATGAGCTGATATTTCTAATTTACTTGTATTTTTCTGCACAAACAATGGATAAAAAATGAACTGAAACCTTCAATGACTCATGCCTTCCTCCACCCTCCCCCTGTGACTTAAAAAATATCCACTTGATATTTAAATAAAATAAAATTAGATAAATAAGTTCAGTTGTAATAATGTGATGTAGATTGTTTGTGCCAAATGCAAGCTTGGTAGGAAATTATTTTCCTTTTGCTGGAAGAATTATACACTAATTAACCCTCTGGAAATAAGTATTTAAAATGGAGAGTGCATTAGAAATTTAAAGAAACATTTTTACATAGCTTATATTAAGTCATTTTTTTAATGTCTAAAAATGTTTGAGGATTACTTCATTTTTATTATTCTCCTCATCCCTCGTCCCTCTTTCTGTCCGATGTAGGCCAAATCCTGCCAGCCAGATTAACACAAACTCAATAGGCCAAATTCCAGTGTGATTTAAATAGGAGGTAAATTGGCAATATAAACAAGCATAATTTACATACTGAGTGTTAAGAGCTGGTTGAAAGAATTGCATGGAGGAAGTCATTCACAGTGCATATCAGGGTTTTATTAGTCCAGCAGAACCTGGAAACTATGCCATATAGCACTGAATGCCATCTAATGGTATTGTATATATTAATATTAATAAGGTCATAGCTTATAAAGTAATCCAATAAGAGTAGAAAGGGAAAAGTAAGCTCCAGAGTTTGTTTTTCTTAATTTCTCATCTTCAGATTGTAGAGCAATGTGTCTATTTTCCTATTTGTTTGGGTCTAGGCCTATTCAATATTTTTCTCAATGATCTGGATAAGTACGTTCGTTAAATTTGTAGATGACATCAGAACAGGAGGGACAGCAAATGTTTTACAGAATAAGATTACAGTTCAAAGTGAACTTGAATTTGAGATAAAAGCTCAAAATAGGAACTCTCTTTAACAGAAACAAATACAATTTTTAATACATAAAGCTAACAATTGTGAAAATATAGGACAGAAGTATCTTTCTCAGCCAGCAGATCAACAGAAAAAAAATCATAACTTTTTCATGGATCATTAGATTAATATAGTCAGTGATATGACATCGCCATAATAGAGGTAAACATTATGCTGAAGGTCATTCCCTACAAAAACCTGTTCAGCTCTGGGCCTCAGCAAGAACATTTTCCAGTTTAGATGCTGCCTTTCAGGATAAATAAGGGGAATCAATGAGAACAGAGGGAAAGCCAGCAGTCAGAGGTCTAAAAACCACCACCTAGGAGAAAAGATTGAATGGATGCTGCTCAGCCTAAGAGCATTGTGAGGAAGGACATGATAACAGTCTTCAAAGAAAGTAATAACCTTTATTTTTCGTTGTCCTGATACACTGGAAAAGACAGAAAGGTTTTAAAATCCAACAGGGAAAATTTACTTTACATATTAGGAAAAGCTCTTGACAGTGAGGCTAGAGAAGCAATAGAAAAGGTTGTCTGTGGAAGCTGTGCAGCGTCTACCTTTGACAGCCCTCGAGATGAGATTAGAGAAACATCTGTAAGGAGCGACAGTGACAGCCAGCCAGGCGTGGGAACAGAAGGTGGACTTCCATCCTCGGGAGGCCCGAGAGGCCTCCTCCTGCCAGGGGGAAACGTGTCAAATTCCAGGAGATTCTGTGATGTTACGGAGCAATGACAAGAAGTCATCGGTGCTATCGTCCGTTTGAATAGCTAAATGGAAGTGTGATGTTGCCTGTGACAAGTTATTTGCTTAGCATTATCGTTCATGGTCCAGTGAGGGTTGAATAGTGTGTCCTTAAGCAGCCATGATGAACACTTTTATTATCTCTAATCCATATTTTATAGTGACTTATCTCATTCTACAGTGTCACATGCAGGAAAGACGAGACAGAGAAGAATATTATAGCCTGTATTCATCATGTTTTTTTTCATGTGCTTGGAGAATAGCTTCATACTGTAGTCAATCGAAAATAATAGTCCCCGTCAGAAGTTAACTCGGATTTTAGGGGCATTGAATCATTGGACAGAAGTGCTTATCTCTTCCTACTGACTAGAAAGGGAACCTGAGATGGAGAGGCTTCTGATTCAAGCTCCTGAGTAGTTATCTGAATTTAGAAAGGACGGATCTGCTGTACTCCAGCACACACAGCAAGTCAGTTGTAGCTTGGACTGGGACCCATTACACTCCTGATTTAATCAAAATCAGTGTTTTGTTTAACAGAACTTCTTGATTTATTGTAATACAGGCAGACTTTAACTGTGCCAGTCAGTTTACTATTGTTCCAAAGAGATTTTAAATAGAACGATGAACAGGTTTCTTTATCTGTATTTCTTGCTATTTCTGTCAGCACTAAGGCATGGAGCCCATCTGGCTCTCAGAAGATTTTTTTTTTTTTTTTTTTTTTCAGATTATTTTTA
>VZSZ01002090.1:17352-35560 GCA_013398815.1 Ibidorhyncha struthersii
ATGAATACAAAATCTCAATCCTGAACAAATCATGCTTAGGCAATGTATATACTCTGCTCCTGTAGCTGTTAGGAAGATTCAACACACTGTAAGCTTCAGCTTTTTGTAGGCAAAATGCCTTTTGTATTGAAAAAGTTTTCTTCCTCTCTTCCTCTCCCCTTTCCCCTTTCCCCTTTTTGAAACATTTACCCAGTGGGGTAAGGTTGTCTGAGATTCTGGATCCTATTTTGAATTTTGCAATTCCGGGAGTGCTTGGCTAGTTTTAATCTGTCAAATATGTGTTTTTTTTTAACTTATTCTAAATTATCCTTCAACACGAATGGAAAAGCTAGTTCAGAGAACTGGTTACAACTTAGGCAGCCTGTCAGGACTAGGTGATCAGTACAGTTCCAGCCCAGACAGCAAGGGGTCAAAAGCAGCTAGCTACCAATGAGTCTGGCACCCTTTTGAAAAGCAACTCCCAGTGTCAGGTTTCTGATGGAAAGCTGTTCCCATCATACTGCCACAGGTTTGTCACAAGCTGGCAACCCCACAGCCAATTTCCACAGAGAGTTCAAGAAGAGAAGAAACACTGAGTTAGCTTCAGTTTCCCAAGCGTAGATGATATTTTTATATCAGACTGGAGGCCTAACAGCAGGAGCTTATTCTATCACATCTCCCTACAATCTACTGCAACAGTCTCTGGACAAATGAAAAGGTTGCTAGAATTTAAAGACAAAAGAAAACTGGTTTCTCAACCCTGGAGTTGTACAGGTCAAGTCATTCTGCCCTACATGTGCTATTTTGCCTATGTGTACTGAGGACACTAACACATACTTTCTGTAACTTGCCCAGAGTGGTGTCTCTTGTTATAAGGAGAATCAGAAATAAAAACTCATTTCTGTTTCTAGTTTGCTCCAATAGCTAACAACTTTGACTGTTCAAAAAATCATCTTTTATTTTTTGGGTGCTTTTCTTTCTGTTCCTCAGCTTTGAGCCACGTGTTATTTTACACATTCCTGTTTAATTACATTTGGTCACCAGTAAATGAAAGTTTTTATTTCCAGTATCTTTAGGAAATCTAAATTAGACGACCAAATAAATTTAAAATTTAACTTTTGCCTTTGTCTTAATTCTACAAAGGACTGGAAAACAAAATGCTAAACGAGCTTGTTCTTTCAGCTTGACTAATAAAGGACACTCAGTTTCTTTATTTTTAATATTTAAATGACTGAACCACCTTCATTTCAGACAGTGAACTCCAAATGGGCATACACATGTCTGGGTGCTTACCTCAGCTGGAAGTGAGCATGTAATTAAATTTACAAAGCCAATTCTAAATAATAGCAGCATAAACAGAAAATGCTTAAAGGTGGCCTAATAACATATCAAAACAACCTCAGACAAACAAACAATTAAAAAATCAACGCGAAAAGCAAAATTAACCAACCAACCAACCACTTCACAATTTACAGAAAACTAGAGCTCAGCTCAATTACTTATTTATATGTTTATACTTTTGTGTGAGATGTCCTGGAGCAGTAGCAAGGCATCCACATAGTTTTGTCAGAAATGGTCAAGAACCTGTGGGAAACCTGTGCCTTTCTGCAGCATGAGCTGGAAGCCAGGCAGCATGCTCAATGGCATCACTGGTGCTACTATGTGTCTGTGCACAGGGACCCACTCCAAGTCATGAATCCCGAACAAAACCCTCATTTTATCATCCTATCTGAAGTGTGGCTGTGTTTCTGGCTGCTGCATCTCTTGCTCTGTGATTGCTCAGATTCTGCAGCCCAGTAAATACAGTAATGCCAATGCTAATAAGAAACCATGGCATTTATAGTAACAACATGCTCATAGCAGGTTAAGGCTTGTATTAACTGAACAGCATAAAGCCTTAAGACCTGTTAGACTGTGCCTGGACTTGTCTTGGCTGGTGTTGAGCTTATTTTAGCTTGTTCATTAGTTGTAGCAGTAAACTGCCACAATGACTGTTCTAACTGGTTATTAGCTTTTGCTTAACCTTGTGCAATCGTACGTTTTAGCACCTGAAGAATTTACACCCCGTATGGTAGCGGTCTAACAAACTAAGCGATAGCTTTGCAAGCAAAGGTGTGAGCAAGTACAAAAAGGAAGAATGATCAAAGATATTGTCTGAAAACATGTAAAAGTAACCCCCTCAAAAAAAAAACAAACTAAGGAGGAAGAAATACCCACTTGTTTTAGCCCACATATATTGCATGAGGTGCAATGGCTGCAGGTTCCCTACTGGTTGCATAAGTCATTCCCTTTGTACCCCGCTCACCAGAAACCTCTCCTAAATTAACATGTCCCAGAGAAACTGGAGTTTGTTCTCAATTTAGATTATTTGACCTACTCCCAACAGCAGCCTGGACAGGAGTGAGCAGGCAGTCTGCCATCCTGCTTTTTCTTTTTAGCAGAATAGAAGAAAGCGACATGGACATGTTAGTGACATGGACAGTGGGATTGAGTGCACCCTCAGCAAGTTTGCTGGTGACACCAAGCTGTGTGGCGAGGTAGACACGCTGGAGGGAAGGGATATCATTCAGGGGAATGTTGACATGCTTGAGAGGTGGGTTCATGCCAACCTCATGAAGTTCAACAAGGCCAAGTGCAAGGTCCTGCACCTGGGTCGTGGTAATCCCATGAACAAATACAGGCTGGGAGGAGAATGGACTGAGATCAGCCCTGAGGAGAAGGACTTGGGAGTGTTGGTGGATGAGAAGCTCAACGTGAGCTGGTAATGTGCCCTTACAGCCCAGAAAGCCAACTATATCTGGATTGAGTCCAGAGGAAGGCTACAAAGAGGATCAGACAGCGGGAACACCTCTCCTATAAGGGCAGGCTGAAAGAGTTGAGGTTGTTCAACATGGAGAAGGGAAGGTTCTGGGGACATGTCATGGTTTAGGCCAAATCGGCCACTGGGGATGTGGTAGTAGCCTTCCAGTACCTATAGGGAGCCTACAGGAAAGCTGGACAGGGACTTTGTACAAGGGAGTGTAGTGACAGGATGAGGGGTGGTGGCTTCAAACTGAAAGAGGTTTCATTTAGATTTGATATTNTTCATTTAGATTAGATATTAGGAAGAAATTTTTCACTATGAGGGTGGTGAGACACTGGAAAAAGTTGTCCAGAGAAGTTGTGGATGCCCCCTCCCTGGAGGTGTTAAAGGCCAGACTGGATGTGGCTTATGAGCAACCTAGTCTGGTGGAAGCTGTCCCTGCCCATGGCAGAGGGGTTGGAACTAGATGATCTTCAAGGTCCCTGCCAGGCTAAACCATTCTATGATTCTATGTTTCTTTGTAGACAGCTTTCCTCTGCATACCCTTCTATTGACAGGGAGGAGAGGGAGCCAAGTGACGTGTTTAGGTTGGCCTGATATAGATGACTAAAAGGCATGCAAGATAAATCATATTCCTAAAATATACACTTTTTTTTTTTTTTTTATTTTTTAATNTTTTTTTTTTTAATTTTTAGCTCAATGAATGTGTGTGTAACTTTCAAAAGCTTTTAAAGGAACTTTTGAAGTGCATCTCTCTCTTCAGGTTTGGATTACTTGAGCAGCACTGGTCTGGAAGTCCTCATTCTCCTAAGTATTGACAGCTTATTGAGGAGAGAAACAGCCTCTTACAGATGGCAACAGCATATATTGTTCCTAAAATTTCACAGAGATGTTATAACCTCCAGAAAAATTGCATGTTCAGTCAAAACATAATGGGCAGATGAACAGTCACAGAGGTGACGAAGAAAGCCAATAGCATCCTGGCTGGTATCAGCAACAGTGCGTCCAGAAGGACTAGGGAAGTGACTTGTACTCAGCACTGATGAGTCCACACCTCAAGTACTGTGTTCAGTTTGGGGCCCCTCGCTACAAGAAAGACATCAAGGTGCTGGAGTGTGTCCAGAGAAGAGCAACAAAGCTGGTGAGGGGTCTGGAGCAGCTGAGGGAACAGGGGTTGTTCAGCCTGGAGAAAAGGAGGCTGAGGGGAGACCTTATTGCTCTCTACGAGTACCTGAAAGGAGGTTGTAGCCAGCTGAGGGTCGGTCTCTTCTCCCATGGAACAAACAGTAGGACAAAAGGAAATGGCCTGAAGTTGTGCAAGGGCAGGATTAGATTGGATATTGGGAAAAGTTTTTTCACCAAAATGGTTATCAAGCATTGGAACAGGGTGCCCAAGGAAGTGGTTGAATCACCATCCCTGGAGGTATTTAAAAGACATGTAGAAGTGGTGCTTAGGGACATAGTTTAGTGGTGGACTTGGTAGTTCTAGGTTAATGGTTGGCTTTGATCTTAAAGGTCCCTTCCAACCAAAACACTTCTATCATTTTATCATTCTATCAATAGATCTGCATGTATAATAAGTGTTTTTCATTCCAGTTACTGTTAAGATACGAGGAAAAATGCATGTAATTGCTTAATTTTGTCATTGTCTTAGCACATAGAAAAGAGAAGAGTGATTCCTAGAAAAAATCTCACACCAACTCTTGTTCTTCAAATCAGTCAGAATCCTTAACTCAGTTACCAGGCAGGAAAGTGAGATGGGCAGCCAGGATGAAACAGATTAAATGAAAAAAATAAAAAACCAACCCCTTATAAATGCAAGAACTTAATAGTATTAGTGGTGCTGCTCTTAAATAAATAAAACATTAGAAACCTGGAGTAAAATTAAGCAAGGATAAAAATGTTACGATATAACTTTGTTTTCAAAGAGTAAGGACAAAGCATCCTGGATCGTATTTAGACTGCTTATTTTAGTCCGCTTACTTACAAACTGTGCTGTATATAAGACAAAATTTCTTCTTATCTGCTGACTGTGAAATGCAAAATTCATAAACTGAACAAAGGAGAAGGACCTAGTCCTCTGTATACCCTAATAATTAGGACAGTCTTCTAGAAAACATGGAACATAAACTGGGAGTTCAGATTATTCTTCCATTCTCAGAAAGAGCATTTTATATACAAGAGAACTGAAAAAAAAAAAAAAAAAAAAAAAGAAGTACTTAATATAACCAGGATGTGGAGAGATATGTGTTACTAATTGTCTGAGGAAGATTGATGTTTAATCCAAAGAAGGACTACATGCTGCCAGGAACAGGTGGAACTGAGAACAAGTATTCCTAATTGCTTTCTTAGAAGAGACCCCTAAATTTAAGCCAAATTCCAATTTAGGCAGAATATACTCAACATGACTCTTGTTTTCAGCCTACTAACTGAATTTTTCCAGGAAACAGTATGTGCAGCTCTCTGTATGGGCTTGTGTGTGGACAGAGGAGGGGAAAGGAGAGTATGGCATTTTGGATGTGTGTAATTTCTTGTTAGTTTTTCTTCAGCTAAGTAGGAGAAGTTGAGTCTCTATGGATCACAGTCTGGTACAATTCCCAGAACTCACTTGGCCTCTTAGAAGTAATTTAAATAAATAAATGAATGGTAAGTAAAATCTCTTGCAGGGCTGCACTTTCACACTGAAACAGAGGACACTGTGGTGGGTGAGCAGTCAAACATCGTAGCATTTAGCAACTTTATGCAGGTTTTCATTGCTGGGTAACTTTCAACTCTTTGAGGGCTCTACGACTTGGATGAGACCCATATTCTAGCAATAATACAATCTTTTTTTCCTAATATATTCCTAATCTCTATGTCAAATCCATATATAGATATTACTTTCTAAAAGTTTTTATCTCCCTTTTTTATTTTTGCAGCCCGGCCATTTTACTTTTATGTTGGTTAGTTGCTTTAAGAAACACTTCTTATAAGTTTCCACTGCTGAGGGCCTTTTGAAGCTTCTCATTCATGCAAAGGACTATATTTAAGATACCCATATTCATAAGTAAGGACTAAATATGATAGTAGTAGCTAAAAGTACATTCATGAATCCTGTGGGAGTTAAGTTGTCCATGGCAATATTTGGAGATAGACATTTATCTGTAAATGATTTCCAGAGATGAAGAAAAACTGGGAACCATTTCTTTACAGGTTTGGGTGCACCATCTCTGTTTTTCAGCTTTAAAAATCTAGGATATAGAAGCCTTTTTTCTGCTGTGTTGACTCTTATGTTCAGGGATCTTGGTGGAAGGGGAATCTTCTGACCTCCAGCCTACTGACTATGGCCCCTCATTGCCCAAAGTGCGGGTCTTTCATTGTGCTCAGAAGTGCAGCAAGGCTGGCATAAAAACACAGAACAAGACCTAGTTCACCTGATGGCCAACATGGAGGTCATTCTAGGTGATGCTGAAACTGTTCCCTCCTCCCTGACAGTATTTCTTTGCATACTTCCTAATTTGTTCAAACAACAGTTTCAGCAAAAGGCATAAGAGTGTTCAACTTATCTCATTAAAATTTTAGCACTTCAGTTTTTCTTTCCATTGCAACCCAAAATGTCCCACAAAAATTTTCAGAGTGCTAATTTCTGCCCCTTCTAAGAACAATCATATTGGAGGAACTGTCATCACCGGCTAGTAATTCTGCTGTTGACTTCAGCTAGGGGAGGATTTGTGTCTTCCTTCAGTAGCACCGTCAACTTGAAATGAGAACTCCAGTACCATCCCGTCCTTACATCGTCCTTGTTTGGAAGTAAAAGAAAGAATTTTCTTCCTGCTTCTCATATCCATTACATTCACGAGTTGGCTTATCACTTTCTGCAAAAAGCTTGGGAAATATTTGCTTATTAGTAGATAGCAGAGGTATATATATATATTTTTTGTTTTTCCCAGGAACTGAAATAGGAGAAAGGCAACTGAAAGACAATCTAACTGGTAGAATCAAGGGTAGTGTTTCCTAGTCATATCTCATCTCTTCAACAGAAGAAGAGAAAGGCCCGAAGTCTCTCGCCACAGTTTTCCTCCCTGGCTCTTCTGGGAAGCAAACTCTGGTGTGCAAGCCACAGGGGTTCAGGGTACATTCATGGAGGGCCTGGGACAGGTGAGATGAAAACTTTGTCTCCGTTCATGCAGCTTATTGAAAAGTGCTTATTGAAAACCCTTTCATGTGTATATAACTTACAAGGATCCTTTGCTGTGTTCCTATCATTGAGCTTAAAATCTGCCACCCTGAAACACTGACATTTCCTAAGGACTAGGGTTAAAACTAGAGCTGAGGCTGTCTGGAATGCAATTAAGACCTCAGAGCTGCAATGGTAACCTGATCTGACAACACCAGAAAAAAGTCAACACTGGCTTTGGAACAAGTAACTACCCAGGCTCTCCCTCCTGCTCTTCCCTGAAAGCCAGCAGCATCTTGGAGAATGCTGCAAGAGAGCAATTCCCTATAATAACAAAGGTGTGCAAAGTCATATAAGTCCGAGGACAACTTTCAGTCATGACAATCCTTCCAAAGCAAGGGGAAGCATCAAAAAATTTTTTTCTCCAGGAGGAAATAATAATAATAAAAACAACAACAATAACAATAAAAAGTGTTTTGACTTTCCAAATGTAGCTATGCTTGTGTTTGTTGGTTTTGTTTTTTGGTTGTTTTTTTTTTTTTTAATAAGAAAACCAGAGTCCCCTGATGGCAGACCTGCTGAATATTTCTTTCCTTTAGCAAAATCCTGATGAACTGACATTTCAGGTTCATGCAAACAAATTCCCTATAGAATGAATTTATGATTTGTATCATTATTAATATTGCACTTGGATGTGGAATTACTACTTCAAAAGATTTCACCTCATTTTAGTGAGCATGTGTTTATCTGCAAATCAACTGCAACTCCCCTAACTTTCTTCCCCTTTTTTGAAAGACGAAGCAGTTAGAATAATTAAAATAAAATCTATTAACTGCTTGTTACTGCAGGGGGAAATAACATTGCGTCCAAGCTCACATCTGCAACCATTGATTCTGAAGTAGTGACTGACAGCACCCAACTGACTAAGTAGGTTATAACAAGCTAGCTCCAGGCTGGAACAGCCAGTGGAGTGCAGAGGAGAAACACTGGCCTCTAAACTTGTCTTAAGCCAAAACAAAGGCAGGAGAAAAGGAAAGAAAAAAAGCAAGATGGAAGAAAGAAACCTCTGCCAACCATCAGTGTCTGTGTTCTCTTGTTCAGCAGCAGCAGCTTGTAATTGCCAGCTTTCTTTAATTCATAGTTATATCTTGAGGGTACAAGAAAGAAAATTCTTTGTAACAGATAGCAATAAAAGTATTATTCATCTAATCATTCACAAACACATGTTCTTGTATTTGAAATCTCTGCCTTCGTGTATCCGCAGCATAACACGTACCCAGACAGGCAGAAGCAGCCACAGCAGTGTACAGGGACATAATCCAAATGAACGCCACTCCACTGCACAAAGACACATGTGCACACAATAGTATACAATATGCAGCTGAATGTACTCTGCCCAGCTGGACATAGGACTGGAGCACATTCAAATGCAAATAATGTATTTTCCACAAGAACCTTGCCCTTCTGAGATTTTATTTCATCCTTTTGGGCCACTCTCTGCAACAGACATGAAATGCCTTTTCTCCCACCCAAAATCCACATGCTTTGCACTTTTACTGTCATATAGACAAATTACAGTGCTCCTTTATGTCTAAGCACTCAGTGTAAATGCAAATATATAATATCACAACATGAGGCAAACACACACTTCAGGACACTTAAAATGCCATTTCAAAACCAACGTCCTGATGACTCTGAGGCAATGATTTCTATTATTGCACTGCTGCATTGTGGTGATTATAATTTCACTATAGGTCAGACTGCAGGAGACCCACACAAGCAGAAAATCTGTTCATACAGCATCATTTCCCAAAATGCTGGCAAGATTCAGTGAGCTGAAAATGTTCTTCAGTTTGTCCCGATGCAGAACGGGAAATTGTCTGAAATCTAGAATATGTTCAAGGGTAGAAAATGGTATTTCCTACTTTCTTTTACTTAAAAATTAGGATCCTTGATAGACCAGTTAATTCCACTTCAATGGAGTCAGGTTCCCAACTGGAGATCTATTGTATTCAATAAAGCTTTGGCAGAGGCCAGGCTTTGCTTACAATTTTCATGATTCACAGATTTTAAAGGCAGAGGGGACAATGAGATCATTAAAGCTGACTTCCTGAATACCCTAAGTCCTTATTTCCAATGGAATATCTCCATATCAAGCCCACTATGTGGGCAATCTTCCTGTCCTTATGTAAACATTCCTCTTTTTCAAGTCTCACCCAAAACTTAGCTAGTTCAAGAGGTGCTTAATCTTTCAGGGAGGCATCCGAGCTTGATTTAAAGGCATCAAGACAAAAAAGAATCTACTTTTTCCCTTAGCAGTTTGTTTCAGTGGTTAATCACCCGCACTGTTAAAAAATATTGTGCTTTATTTCTAATTTGTCTGGCTTCAGCTTCAGACATCGTCTCTTGTTATGCCTTGCTCTGCTAGATTAAAGAGCTTTTTAGTAGTTAGTGTTTTCTCCCTGTGAAGGTACTTAGACACTCTAATCAAATCACCTCTCAATCTTGTTCTTGATAAGGTAAATAGGTACAGCTCTTTAAGTGTCTCAATATAAGGCATTTTCCATGGCTCTTAAATCATTTTTGTAGTTCTTTTCTGCATCTTCCCTGATTATTCATCATTGTTTTTGAAAGATGAGCATTAAGAATATTAAAGAAAATATATATTCTACAATCTGTTTTATCTTTGTCCTATATAAATGTTGAACCGGTCNGGTCCCTATTCTTATTCATCTGTTGAGACAGTCAGGGATTGCATTAGCTTTTTCTCATTATAGCCGCAGCTTGGAGTATTTGCATTGGCTTGTTTGCCCACTATAGCCCCTATAAGCAGAGCTACTACTTCCCACAGCACAGTCCAGTTCTCTGCTTCTCAGCTCTGCCCTTCATTTGTTTGACTTACATTTATTTCTTTACATTTCACCAGAAAGAATGCAAGTATTTTCAGGCACATCTAGTAAACGCGTTGGAGGAATGGTGTTTGAGTGGCATTCTCCTCAACAACAACAACAACAAAAAAAAAAAAAATAAAAAAACAGTTAAAAATCAAAACTTTAGGAAAAAAAAGGGATTTTTTTGGTTGTAAACCCACTAAATTAAATGAACGAGAATGCGTGAAACATCAGAATACTAATGAAGAGTACCAGAATGGTGACCAAATTCAAGTGGTTTGTCTATATTTAATTTTCTCTTTGCTGTTTGGTGACATGTAAGGTAGGACTTATTTACCCACATTTAGGCACTTTAAGTAAGCATCTTGTCTATAGTAGTCATCATAACATCCTCTGAATTAATGGCAAGACACAAACCTCTACCTGGAAAAGTCATCCTACCATCTTAAACACTATTTCAGGATGGGATGAATGGCCCTCTAAAAATGCTTTCCCTTTTCTATTTACAACAAAATTGTTTTACATTATTACTTTACATTAATCACCTAATTTTCAGATGGCTAAAGTTAGCTGAGGTGAATCCCATCCTTATTGCCTTGTGGTTTAATGTTGCTGTGAACTGTTAAAAGTACTATTTATCAGTACAGAGATGGTTGCTATGTAGTAATGGGTGACGTGAAGCATGAAATGTGTTTAAAGAGTTCTGACAATTGAAAGGAGCAATATTACTCTGTGAATTCAGAAACAGTTCGTGGGTATAAGGTAAGAAAAAGGCCACAGTATTTAATTCCAGAACTGGACTCTTTGGTTTTGTTTTGCTCTCTACAACTGTCTGAAAGGAGGCTGTAGAGAGGTGGGAGTTGACCTGTTCTGTCAAGTTACAGGAACAAGAACAAGAGGAAATGGCTTCAAGTTGTGCCAAGGGAAGTTTAGATTGGATATTAGGAAGAATTTCCTTACTGAAAGGGTCATCAGGCATTGGAACGTGTTACCCAGGGCAGTGGTGGAGTTCCCATCCCTGGAGGTATTTAGCGTCGTGTAGATATAGTGCTCAGGGACTTGGTTTAGTGGTGGGCTTGTCAGTGTTAGGTTAATGATTGGACTAGAGGATCTCACAGGTCTTTCACAATCTAGGAGATTACGGGATTCTGTTACATTATTAAAGGTTCAGGTACCTGGAACATTGTAAAATCAGTGGTCATCACACCACTGTGCAAGGTATTCACTATAGGTCCTGCTGGCAAATTAAGGAATACTAACGGATTGTCTGATGGTTAATTTACAGATAAGACAACAAAGAGTCTAGTCATTAACTATAAGGTAAGTTTACAATGTAGGGAAAGAAAATGTGTACAAAATAAATAAGATAGATAGAAGCTACTAAGTGAACTATTTTGTAAACTGATGTATAAATCAAGTCTTAAGGAACGTTTTAAGGAAAAATAGAGGCTGCTTCCAATTACTACATTGACTGATATGCCATGGCTTGGCTAAGAGGAAATTTGTGCAAATGATTGGTGCTATGAAAAGTGAGAATTTTCAGTCCTAGGTGAGATGAAGAGAAATGGCTGAAATGTTATGAACAGCTTGCAGAGCACTTTTTCAAATGCTCGAAGGAAGTCAGTATTTCACTTCCAAAAAAATTCTGATTGGCTCTCAGATTAATTTACGCCTTTTGTATTTTTATTAGCTTCAAATCCATACCTTTGATTAGGTGTCAGTCACAACTGGCTTTGCTTTCTTGACCTCTAAACTCTTTTCTATGGTGTACCACAACTAGACATGCAAATTTTCTGGAAGTTTTGATGATATGAAGAAGTAAATGAACAAAACTCTCACTCCTTTTTCTTGAAAAAATTTAGATGGACAAATTGGAATTATTAACAACAGTCAGTTGTTCATCTAAATGAGGATGTTGTCATTCCTTCAAGAAATAGAAGTGCAATGTTTACAATTCAGTAACCTCATAAAAAAGGTTGCGGGATAAAACAAGATACTTACTGAATGACTAAATACAAAATAATTTACCTTTGAATAACAACAAATGTACCTAATATTAGAAATTGAGTTGTTCTGCACATAGGAGTAGTACTCATTACACCTTGTTTTAGACATTGAAAAGGCTTAGGTGTCTAATCGAAGATAATTTTCTAGACTATGAGCATCAAACAAGGAATTTTTCCCATCTCTTAGTACTTTTATAACCAATACAGTAATATGGTATGGATTTAGTATGTTGTTATTTGTCACCTCTCACAAAATCAAGAAAACTAATGTGATATTTATGTGTGTAGCACATACATACCACTACATATCAATAGCAGAATCATACCTAAAGTCTGCCATGTTATGGAGTGCTGTAATATACAGGAGTTGTAATAGAAAATATTACTAGTTTTGAAATGGAGCTGAAGTGCAACTTCAGTATTACCATTACGGATGCTGTCTTAAAAACAAGTCTTTTCTATTCTAAATGAAAGTATTTTACATAACCCTTTTCATTGTTATTGTTTTCATTTTAGACTATGAAACATATTGGAAAAAAAAAAGAGGCTTTCATATATTTTCGTTCTTCTTCTGTTTTGTTTTGGGTTTGTTGGTTTGGTGTTTTTTTTTAATATCTTTTCTCCTGCATCTTATCCTTGAACAAAAATTCACTTATGAAAGTTTATCTTACTCTACCACAGCTTTGTGAGACACAAATGGTCTTTAAAAGCAGCAAGGAGAAAATACAAATAAAAAAAAAAGTGATAGGTAGTTGAAAGTATGTTATGTTGACTGAAATCTGAATTCTCTTAGTTGCAAGCAAGTCATATAACCTATCAATCTCTGTAGCATGTGTTTCAGAGTACTGTTCATCTAAACAGTGGATTGCTTCACCACACAATTTATTTTTGTTGAACTTCAGCTTTCCATATCTTGCAGGATCCAGCCTCTTTCCATTTTTGGTGCATGCATCTTTCATGTATTTGTGGATGGTTATTATAAATAAGCAGCAGGGTTTTAGGAGAACGAATCTTGTCAGATGAACTTGATTGCTTGTTTATGACAGAATTACAAAATTAGTGGCTGAAGGGAATGCATTTGGCATAATATATTTGGATTTTAGTAAATCATTTGATACACTGTCTCAAAAAATTAGTTCAAATTGGCTGAGATATGAGCTCAGCTTCATGTACTGAAAACTAACTGAACGCCCATAAAGCAGGAGTAAAAGTAAGTGGCACTGAATGGAGATGTCTGGGATTCACAAGACCAGCCAATATTGAACTTTTTCATTAAATGTGCATGATGTTGTGATGGACAGTTGTACAAAGACAAAGACCATGGTCTAAGATGAGTGGAAAGTTTTGAGAGAGGATAGCTACTCATTTACAATGAATTGTAATTGACTCTCTCTTCATTTTCACAAAAGTATTTGGAATATATACTATTGTTGAAGGAACCAGAATATAACAACTGTTATAAAATCTCCTTTTCCCCTCTTTTTCTAAATATACCTGACATTATACACTTTCTATTATACGTTGTGCATTATTTATTGAATATTACTGTGGCAGGACCTCACATCAACTGCGAATTTGCTGTGGATCTTCCTAAATCTTTGCTTAAGTTTTTAAACTGCAAAGAAAATCAAAAGAACTTTAACTGTGAAAAAGTTAGAATTAATTAGAATAAAGACTAGCTCTAAGATTTGCCCAGAGATCAAAGTAAGGCCAACAAATTTCTAAATATCTAGCTCATCCTTTTGTCCTTTTTTAAAGATGGATTCAGTATTTACCTTTCTCCAGTTATTGGGAACTTCATCTGATCACTAAAGCCATTCAGAGATAACAGAGAGGTTCTTGCAAGGATATCAACCAACTGCCTCAGCAGCCTTGGATACAACATATCTGGTTCCATCTTGTTGTGTGGGTCAAAATCCCTCTCCCTCAAGTTATGGCAGCACTTAAATTCATTTGTGTTGTAACCCTAAATGGTTGCCAGGGTGAATGGGAAAGGCAGATGATCTGACTTATTATGATACAGTATATCACTATCCAGGCCAAAATTAGTACTTCAGAATTTATAAGATTATACAGATGTAACATTATCATTATATCATATTATTATATCCTATTACTATATCATGTATACATGTAATGGCCTTAAGCCAATCTAGAGTTTTGCAGTTTCTGAGAAGTGATTTGCAAATACTTTGGCTTAGCAATATTTCTCTTCTTCCAGCTCTCTTTACCCCCCACCTTGCTGCTCTTTCTCTCTTTCCTTCATATTAGATTGTAAGCTCTTTGCAACAGGGCCTGTTCATTTGCATTTGCTCTATAATGTGCATGTCATGCTTGAGAGATACTGACTGTTCTGGTATACATGAGTGCTAGCTACAAGCACTGTCTCCGTTAGATGTACCTGAATTGAACTGTCAAATGGTAAATAATGTCTGTGGCAAGTACGCTAACTGCGAGTGGCAAAGAAGCCCTGGAGATTGATGAATAATAAATAACAGCTCCCCTTTCTTTGTTAGCAGTATGTCCTTGTTCACCTGTGCTCATGCTGGGCAGATGGTAAAGCACTGAGGGTGAATTCCACAATGCTGGTATGTGGGTGGAGGGGATGTCTTCACATGGGGAAACTTAATGTTAGCTCAATCTTTATGTCAGTGCAGGGTACACCTTCAAAAGGATTGAGGTTTAGTCTTCTTTTTCCATTTGCCATATTTTTGCAGAGACGGAGAAAAATAAAATAAGGACTGATCAGAGCAGGGGGTCATTTCACTACAGATTCTGCACAGCTACTTCCAGACATCACTGAAATTTGATTAAAAAAAAGAAAAGAATGGGACTTATTACTGATATTGGTAAAACATCAACTATTCTCTCTTTCACTTCTTTCCATATATTCCATTACCTCCTTCATGAAGTTGCTGCTGAGATTCTTAATGGGTACGTTTCTAGCTTCTTATCTGTACATGTGTTTATGTTTATCACTAATCAATAGGGAAGACACCCTATCCAAAAATTCCATTACCAATGAGTGATTCAGATGGGTTTTAGTCTATTTAAGTTTGATTAAATCATTATCAGTAAACTGAAGAGTAACTTGTTGAATAAAATAAAGAACGGATGAAATTCTGACATCCTGTGGTCATCATTGGGTTCTGTACCTACACAGATGTTGTGCATAACTATATAAAATTTACATAATCACCAAAGTTTTCCACTTATCCAAGTGTTGTGATTATTTGATCTTTTAACTAGTACAACCAGCCTCTGATTTTCTGAGTCTGTGGGTCACTGTCTTCGATTTTATTTACTTGCTCTTTCATTGGCAATGAACCATGATGCTGTAATGGAATTAATAAAAAAGAAATTGAATGTTGTGATTGAAAAATAGTCTCCAGCTTTGAAAATAAACATGTCTGCTTTGCTTCAGTACTTATATTCACTATCTGTTGGAGTCCATTATACAGTCACAACAGTCAATTCCAATGACATTCTAGGGTAAATTCTCCTCTTCATTTCCAGCAACTTATGAACATTTGTAGTTACATTGTTTGAAACAAAGTCAACCATGTGAAAAGCAAGGGCCAATGAAATGAAAAGAGTTGGAATTTTGGCCACAACTCTAGAATAACTTTTACAGCAATGTATTCCTTATAGCAGTTTAGGCTTTGACACTCAATAATGATCATGACGGAAACCTACCATAACCCAAAATATCAGCTTCTGTTCTTTTGCAGATCTACAAGTCCTTAATCTTATGACACATCCTGTTGTAAGAAACATATTTCTATGGACATGAGAAGTCCACAGCTCTTTAGTCTTGCAGGTGACACCACACCTCTAATGTCTGATTAGTCTTTGACACTGTTGGCAGCTTTATAACAAATGGCTACAGTCTAGCCCCAAATGCTGTCTCATGTCACTGTAATTCTTCTGTTTTAAGGCAGCTAATATTAACATCTAAGAATATCTTAGTGCAGGAGGACAGGGGTACTCGATAGAGATATGTTAGCTACAGTTTGGAGGTCTTGAGGAAGAGCAGGAAAGACAGACTGATTTCCCACAACAGTAAATGTACTAGCTCCTTAAGATTGTATAAAGGCATTTTCTGGTTATTCAGTTAAATCAAAATTGTGATCATTGTTCCATAGTACATAAAGTCCAATTATGTAATTTTGTGAATAGCCTTAGTGAGCTTCACCAAGGTTCATACATAGGACAATGTCTGATTTATGAATCTTGATGGGAACTGACATGAAATAAATGCAGTTGGTCAGCACAGACAAGACAGAAAGTCCCTGCCACATGAAGTAGACAAAGCCCTGGACAACATGTGATCTTTAATTGGAAAAGCAAAGGCACTGTTATGCTGAAAATATTGCTTACAGACAAAGAGGAAAACCACATTGTATATAAGTAAACCCAAGAATTTATTGTTAATGCAATTGAAATCTTTGAAGGCTAATCATTAGTAGTCCAGACCGAACTGTCTAGAAAAAGAAAGAACGATGCATTTAAAATTGTTATACAGGCTTCTGAGTTTCTAGCCCTTTTCCTGATGTTACACTTACCCTCTCCCTCAAGGTCCCAAGGTCAGTGATTTCATTCTGGTGGTGGTGGTGGTGATGGCAGCAGGGGTTATGGTGAGTTTCCAGCATCTGGAGTCCTTAACCAGGAAGATTATCATGCTGATGTTGACAGTTTCTTCTTCCTCACCCTAGGATCCATGTGGGCTCATTTTTACATATTTCCAAACACATTTTTGCACCTTGCTCTTTCTTCATTGGTCTGCACCTCCACGTTACATCCAAAGGTACTATATATGTTCCCATTTATGAATGTTACATATTATTTTTTTGCTATCTTTGTTACTCCTAATACTAGTTTTGCCCAGCTCCAGGTGTCTTTGTCATTAACTGAACATGAATGAGTTGTTAATGGCCATGAGGTCTCCAGTGGCAATGTGTGCCCTATCTTACATCAATCCATGTCTGTACTTCCCTGCAGCACATCCCATATCCCTGCTTCTCAAGTCCTCTGCTGTGATACCACTTTCTCTACTCTGTTTCATTGTGTTGGTCGTAAATACCTCATTCTACTCAGAATAACTGCTTATTACTGCTATCTATATATAACTGTAGTTGTACCATACAAAGATAAAAGAAAGCAAAGGAAATCAGCCATAGACACCTGGTTAATTAGGAAAAAAAAATGCATTTACAGCTAAACCAAGTCAAACAAAGCTGAGGAAAACATCAGACAGTGAAGGCCTTCCTAACCTCAGACTTCAGGCCTTGCAAACTCAGGACAGACCATGCAGCTACCACTGTCAGAGCACCAAGACTGGATTTAATGCTGCACTGACGGTAGGCATGTAATTTCAAGTAGTTGCATACACTTACTCAGAAGTAGATGGAGAAGATTAGGGATGTCCAGGAGGGAGTTTATCCAGTTCTGAGGTAATGCCTTAGTAACTAAGAAGCTGAGATGGGCCAGGCTGTGGACCTGTCTGTCTGTCTGTCTCTATTGACCATAGCAGGAACTTACATTCCTTGCTTAGATATTTAGATACTAGATGCAACTTGTCTGCATGTCTGCAATTAGATGCGGTAATTCATACCCAAATTTTAGGTACCCAGGTTGTTAGGAGAGGATTTTGGGAAACATTAACATCCTGCTTTATTGCCTCCATTTGTTTTTAGATTTGGCAGACTAATTCTATTCTAAATAAGACTTCCCTTCGGGGGATGTGTTTTGTGATGGTGTTTTGTCATAGGTACTACATCTGACAAATAAATAATAGAAGTAATGTCAGTACCTAATGAAATCAGAATGCTTTTAATAAGTTGTTTTTTTTCCATTACATTTTCTACCCATTGTTTCTTTTTTTTATATATTATTTTGTTTATTTGTATAAATGATAAGGTCTTCTGTGAAAAAGTATTTTTTTATTTCCATGGCATTATATTATTGGAACCTCTTTCTGATTTAGAGCCCTAAATGTTACATAATAAGGACAACTGTTGTTATAATATCATTATGTTTTCTAAAATTTCTCCATTTTAAAATTCATGAAAACAATGTTGTCTCAAATGGTTCCATACCCGGTGTTATTGTATCTTAGTGTTTCAGACACTTTTACTGTGACTTTCAGAATGCAGAACAGATCTACAATTCATATTCTGAGATCTCTACCTGATATATAATGGTGACTACCAATGTTGATCAAATATCCTACAAAGATTTGTTTACAAAAAAAATTCACAGGGTTATTTCTAGCAAATGCTGTAGGATCTCTAAAGAGAACATGGAAATCAGACCTCTGTTTATATCTCAGCTGACCCAGGAAACTACAGGCCGGTCAGCCTCACCTCCATCC
>VZSZ01002092.1:0-39135 GCA_013398815.1 Ibidorhyncha struthersii
TAAAGATGTAGCTCCTCGAGACCGGGGACGCGGTTAGATTTGCTGCTTCTCTGGAACATATTGTTTGAAGCTTGCTGTATCTGTGAGCAAGTGTCACCCAGCTGACAAGCTTTCCCCTTAGCCTCGGTCATTTGAAAGGGGGCTGGAGAGGCGAAAACGAGGGGATGGAGGCGCTGGATGAGCCAGGAGATATTTTCTCCTGGAATAACAACGGTAATTCTGTTTCGCATGATTTTTTTGTTGTCGTTGTGGCTGCCGCCTGTTGGGTATTTTGCTGTTTTTTTTTTGTCGCCCTTTCTATTTATTTTATTTTATATTTTTTTAGGAGAGAGAGAGAACTGGATGAGATTTTATTTATTTATTTTGACTTTATATTTTCTTTTATCTGTGAATCAGAAAATTTCTGTGGCTCACACGGAACAAAGAGAGGTACAGTTTTTAATGACTTTGTTGGAGGAAGGCTTGCAACCTTGCATTAGCTCAAATCAAAATGCGTTTTCTTTCTCATTAAGAATTGCATATATATTTTCCCTTAGTAGGGAATATTTCTATTTACACACACAGAGCTTTATATGCATATATATAAAGATATGTTTGTGTTTAGCTAGATGGAGAGATATATTCATTCTAGTGAAATTATACTAGAAATGCAGTTCATTCGGGGATATTTAAATCATTGGGAATTTGGCAGGGGTCGGGCCCTGATTATTTTCTTTCGGGTTGGATGACAAGTGATTGCAAATGTGAGCTCTGGCAAGTGCTCCGAGATCTAATCGCCCCGTGTAGCCAAGCTCGAGTCGATCTGAGCAGCTTCTCGCTCGCTTCCCGAGGAGGAACGGATGCTCTCTCCGGCTCTCCCAGCAAATCCCCGTGGTGTCGATGCTGCAATTATATCGAGTGTATTAAATCCAATTTCCCCCCCCCCCCCCATCTCCTTCTCCCCAACCCCAGAGNACTTCTCTGTTTACACACAGTCACAAATATATATATTTATGCACACAGAGGCATGTGCGCATGCGCACACACACACACACACACAAACACAGACACACACAGACACAGAGACCCTCAGACAGCAGCGCCCGCCCGGCCGTGGGGTCGCGGCAAACCAGCAATGGAGGGGGAGGAAGGGTCAGGACACACATCCCTTCCAGGGGTCGAGCTAATCTCCCCTCCTTTTGTTCCTGGGGAGAGATTTAAGCATCCCCCAAAGCTTCTGCCCCTCCCACCAGGAAACACCAGGCAACTCCACCTGAAGGTACAAATTCAGCCACTCTCCCTTTTCCTCTTTGCTTTGCAGCTGCTATTTGGGGAGGATGGAGATAATCCAC
Source organism: Ibidorhyncha struthersii (assembly GCA_013398815.1). Classification (NCBI taxonomy): domain Eukaryota; kingdom Metazoa; phylum Chordata; class Aves; order Charadriiformes; family Charadriidae; genus Ibidorhyncha; species Ibidorhyncha struthersii. The sequence continues at coordinate 1,332 of VZSZ01002092.1, forward strand.
TTTGTCATAGGCGCACACACACACACACACACACACACACGCGAGCGCGTGCGCGCGCGCAAGTGGGATCGTATTGATTTTTTCAGCAGGCAGCGTTGCTGCTTGCTCTGATGCCAACTGCTTTTAATTACACTGATAAAAAGGTAGCCGGGTGTATAATAGCTATTCCCATCGCTAGGAAGACTACTGTAGATTAGTTACCTATTATCAATGTTACCTTTGAAACAGAGCCCTTTCAGGGCCAGATTTTGCAGTCCATTAGAGTCAGTAAAAAGGCCGCCACGGGCTTTACGGTTTTGAGACTGCCGGCATTTGGCTGCCCAAATCAGCAGTGTTTTCTCCCAACGGTTGGTTTTAGGGCCTGATGGCAAAGCCTGGCTAAGCTCATCCATGCTGGTCCATTGGTTTCCGTCCTTCTCCCCAAATAATTGGACCTGTGTTCAGACGTACGCTTCACGACGTGCAGGATCTGGCCCTCGGTGGGGTGAGCAGCAGCATGGCTTTGGCTTCTTTGCTCTTAACATTGCTCATCAGTGCCCAGGGAGAAGTTCTGATGGACATCCAGGTCGCAGGGTGGTGGATGCTCAGTGGTAGACACCAAGTCTCAGTCTTGGCGGACCTGCAACCTGCCTCGCACACATTTTCCACAGTGCCCATCCTTAACACCAGTAAAGTAAACATCAGTTTTGGTTCATGGCTTCCCCGGGAGGTGAAGATCCATCACCCTGACTGTCAAAAGGGAGAATAAAGTCTTGACCGTGCTCACAGCCGCAATTCCTCAGCCCCCATAAGCCTGCCGCGAAAGGAGGTGGGTAACTTCAGTTATAAGCTGGCATGAGGAAAAGGGGATGGGAAGACATGGAGCAGGCCTCATCGTCATGGCGTTGGAATGCCTTATGAAGGCATTGCCAGCTGGTTCTGTCTTGCTTACTCATGGGGATGGCCCAGCTGGCATCTTCAGGGCCCACTTGAGTGTGTAAATAGAGCTGGATTTAGAAACATGACTGCTTCACGGTGCAGTTAGTCATAAGAGGGAACAGCTGTGCTCACCCGTGTTCAAAAAAAGGCATGTCCAGGGTGCTTCCACCCTCGAGATGTCTATGTAAAGAGATCAGGGGCAAGGGGAGGAGGTTCGGAGGGAACCAAGCAGACAGGAAGATGGGCAAACTGGTGCAATTCGGCCCATCACACTTCTCAAATATTCTGTGTGTCACTTCTCTTGCTCTCCTTCCCCCTCTGCCCTACATGGAGAAGATTCGTTATGGCTGTAGGATGGAAGATCACCCTCGCTGAGAGCAAACACAAAGCCAGGGAAGGCTCCTCGCAGGGCAGAAGGTTTTCCTTGGTTTTGGTGGAGGACAGGCTAACCTTCTGCCCCTTCCCTCTTTAATATTTGCATTCCCACTAGTAAAAATCTGATTCGTGATCTGCTTTCGCAAATTGCAACTGGAGCTAGCTCTTGCTGGAAGCGAGTTCATCTTCCCCATTCACAATTTACTCACTGTCTGCCCCACACATCACTCTCTGAACAGTGGTCTCCATGGATGGGTATAGCCACCTTGGCAGCATGAGAAAGCCACAACCTATTTTTCCTTCTATGCCAAGAAGCCCACACTGTGGCACACTGGGATACTGGGAACACCAGTAAATCCCCACCAGGCAGCTTTGTAACCCACCCTCCCTAAAGCCACCCCTGCTGAGGAACCCCAACAGCATGTAGGAGTTGCTACAGATACCTGGAGACCCAGATACCAAAACATGCTGTGAGCACTAAACCTCCTCCCTCCACTGATGCTTGGAAAATATCCCATAAATGCTGGGATCCCAGAAGCCTGGGCACTGGGTTGCTGGAGGCCTGGCTTTGGCGCGGGCCTGTTGACTTGTGGCATGTCATTCTGCTTCCCTCTTTCATTTTGCCTCTGTGCCTTTTAAGGTCCCTGAAGACTGAGATCCATGTCATTCGTGTCGTCCATAGGTCTTGACCAGAAGTCACTGCAGTACAAGTAGTGGCAAGGTAGGTTAGTATTGATCTCACCAGATGCGGAGAACAAGACAGAGGATGTGTAATGGCTGGCTCATGATGTGATTCAGTGGCAGAACTGGTGAAAAGATGGGTTTTGCTGACAAATTTGTATCCCCTCTTCAAGACAGGTCTCTCTGTGACCAGCTGGTTTTACCGCAGAAAGGTCACTGCTGTCCAGAAGTGGAGGTCGGTCCAATGTTGGAGATGGAGAGGTTTTTTTAGAAATGTGCAAAATATACTAATGGCATGGGTTTCACCTTGCAATGCATAATGTTGGCTGCCTCCACAGTCAATGGTGCAGTGGAGACCTGAGAAACTCAGCCCACTGTAGACACTAGGCTATGGTAGGTGGGGTGAATTGCTTCTGGAGTTGCATTTCTCTTTGTTTGGGAACTAGTTGAGACTTGGTGCCTAATCTGCAGGTAGTTGAAGTTAGGTGAGATGCCTACAGGCCGCTGCCTCTTCTCTGGGCTCTAAAGAGGCACTGATAGCAATGAACAAATCAGGAGCATATTAGGGGTGGGTTTCTCAGCTCTTTAGGCTGCAAGGAGATGTCCTCAACTGCAAGGGAACAACATACATTTGACACCGCCCAGGACACCTTTGGCTATGGCTGCCATCTGCCCAGGTTATCCTGAGCCAATGGCAGGCTGGGATTTTAGCTGCTACTGGATTACCTTCAAAACATTTCTATGTAAAGGTGTTATCGTCTGATCACAGTGCTCATAAGAGAAATGGAGGATGGCAGAAAGCATAAGGTCCAGTACTGTTATGTCCCCAGGAGGACAGAGCACCCGAAAAGCTGCACTGCAGCGTGCCAGGCCTTTTGCAGAGTAGAGCAGATCCCTTACGGGTGATGATCCTTTCCTTTGGACTTTTCTATACCGGATCTTCTGTCACCTGACCTCAGGTGAAAAAAATGTTATTTTGAGGAGGGTTCCTCTCTCATATAGTGTATGCCTCTGGTTACTACCTGCAGGCACTGGTGCTGACTCTGTTTCTTCCATACCAGAGCATGTCCTGGCCATCAACGCGCTGCTTTAGAAAGGCAGTAGTTGGCAAGGCCAGGCCGTGAACTGGTGCTGGGGGCTCTGCTCTTGCCTTTGCCACCAGTCTGTGATGTGACTTTGTGCAAGACACTTCGCTTCACTGGCATATGTCATGTCCCAGCTGGGTTGCTCTCCCTGAGATGGTTTCTTTAGGAATTCTTTAGGACAGGACACCTCTCCTGCGAGGGTTTGAATGGCAGCAAGGCTCAAGGTGAAACCTGGGGCTCTCTGACACCTCTCCTTGTCCCTTCCCTCTATCTCCTGCCCCTCAGCTGCCTGTCCCCTGGTCGTCAGGGATCAGGCAGGCACCTGCCTTGCTTGTCTTCTGCAGGAGAGGTAGGACTCTCACCGGTGTAGCTTTGGCCCACCTAGTGGTATAGCAGGAGAACAAACCTGGAGAGAAAAAACCTGGGCCCAGCAATGCAGCCAGTGCACAGGGACCTGCAGCACCAGGGTTCTGGTTTCCTTTGCCCACCACAGAAGAGTTGGCAAAGCCCAAGACGGGGAAGGGCCTTGTCTCTGTGTCCCTGGTGGGATATCAGGGAGGCCTGCTGGGCAGAAGGATGGTAAGGTCTTGCCTTGGAAGTTGGGAGGATGAATCGTGGGTGCTACCTCTTCCCTTGCCTCCTCCACGTGTGCTCAGAAGGGATCAGTGCTCTGGGACGGTGCCACCATGCTGCTATTTCCTTGTCACCCACACACTCAACAGAACAGGGTAGGTGGGAACACCATCACCCCTGGCCCTGGCTTCTGCCCTGGTGAAGAGCACCAGGTACACGCAAACAAAATATCTTCTGAGAGTGATGGTGGCAATTAGAAATAGCATGGGCTTCACCCAAATGTCCCCTAATAAATGACAACAGAAGGGAACCGAACATGCCTATCCAGTTTTATTAAACAGAAGAAGCAGGCAAGAAGTCAGTGCCATGCCTACGTTCAGATAAACATTTCCTTTCATTGTCCCTTCCTCCTAAGCCTACTGAGTTTGTCACCTTCAACCAGAGCCTTTTACAGCCCCTCGGGGTTGGACAAGAGGAATCGGTGCTCTGCTTGGTAGGTCCATTTGCTGATGGGGAAGAAGACTTTTCCAGGTGGTTGTGGCAAAATCACTCAGGGGAGACCATCCTCTGACAAATGAGTGCTGTGAAAGATAAGTTGGGATCTTCCTCACGGGATGAGATTTGGGGAAAACCAATTTAATCTGAAGGCAAACTGACCATGTGAAGGTGAATTTAACTCCCTGAGGACATAAGGGGCAGTCCTGATTTTCTGGCACATTGAGAACTTCAGATTCACCGAGGAAATAACCCAAAATAGGAACTGAAGAATCCGGTCAGTGTAAGTTTTCCCCTAAGGACTCTAATTCAATAAATGTATACATAACCTGAGCCCTGCGTGTGTACTGTGTGTTCGCTTATGTGCAGTCTCTCCAGGCCAGCTTCAGATTAAAAACCTATTAATCAGGAGTGGAAGTTGATATTCTCTAGGGGCCCAAACCTGCTACTACGTATACAAATAACCATTCATAAGACGATGCAGGTTTAGATAACTGAGCACAGTGAAATCTTTCCAAGAGAGTAGTAATAAATACCCACTTACTTTTAGGGTCGGGTATTTTGGCTCCTGGGGGGATAAATCTTGCATCCCTTTCTGGAGACATCCATCTCGCCAAGTCTCTGCATCTAAAAGGGGGATGACAACTTGTTAAAGGTATGCATCCAACGGGAGCTCGTGTCTTTGGAAGGGAAGTGCATGGATGGGTGGAATGTAGCATCCCTTGGGGGTCCTCGTTTTCTGCCCCCTTTTCATTAACTACTGCCTCAACAGCTACCTTCACTTTCGTACCCAAGAAAGCTCAAGTCAAGCAAGGTGGTTCCCAGCACTAATAGTCAGTACTGCAATGAACATCACTACAAATGCGATATTGCTGGTCTCAGAAGGAAACCACAGGAGCAGAACAAGGCTTTTGGGGAAGATTCCCTCCAAATTCACACTCAGAATAAGGACTGGCTTTAAAAACCGTAACTTCTTCACTCTGCTCCATCTGATCTCTCTTTAAAGAAGTGATTTTTTTGGGGATATACATTGGATTAAGGAAAAAAAAAAAAGAGGAAAACCCAGTGTTTGTGAGACAGAAAGATCAATAACAGAAACAGTTATTTATTAAATTATCAATGCATCGATGTAGAAATTTTCTAATCCCGTTCTAACATACCATCCAAATAACCCCTTTTCAAAGGGCTAGCCACACTCCTGCAGCAGGTGCAAACAAAAGGAAAAAAATTAAAATTGAAACCAGAATTTTATCCCTTTGTGAATTCACTTGTAACAGCCCTCTTTGAAACCCAAGGGATACTATCGCTCGAGCTGAATGTTGGGATTCAGTCTTGTGCTTGCAAATCAATATGCATTTTAAACAGGGATTACTCTATGCTGCTGACGAGCACCGGACTGAAAAACTACCCAGACTGGAGTGTCTTCTCTTCAGCCACACAGCAAGCTAATTAAGATACATTAAAAGCAGTAACTAGGAACCTAGGGTACAATTTGAAAGCACGGGAGCATCTGCTAGACTGGCACGCCTGTTGCTGTCTGGTATTGCACTAGTGCCCCGGTCGAGGTCTCCAAACTCTTTTTTTAATGTCTTTTAACAGTGCAGAACACCAATATTTTTAGATTATCTGATTGATTTGCATCGGGTTTATTTTAAAATGGCTTAATATGAAATATCCCAAGGGCAAAGTTGTTGTAATTTGTTGCATGGGGTACCAACCCTCCCACAGTGTGCGAGAGGGGAGCACTGGGGGGGNCAATGATATCTCTTATGCACACCAAAAATCACTCGCACCGGCAAGGGCTGGACAGGGCTGGATGTGGGACTGTCTGGTGTTTTGCTGTGGGAGACTCTGGTGCCGAAAGAAGATGCATTCTTGCAAAAGTAATGGGAAGAAAAGCTCTGCCTGAGCTCAGGGGAGGAAAAAAAGATTCGGCTGAGAGAGTTAAAAAAAGAGCACAAAAAAAAACCCACCAAACCCCACCAAGGTGCTAAAACCTCAGTCAAGTGAGGTGTTGACAAGGGATCCAAGTCGATAAATAAACAGAAAGGAGCTCTCTCCCTTGCAAAGTTTGAATGACAAAGAGAGAAAACCAGGCTCTGGAGAGTGTCCCTTACCATTTTCATCACAAAAGCTGGTGGTGGTGGTGGGGGGGAGGTTTTAACACGGGCAACAAGTCTGACTTTCTCTTCCTTTCTCCCTCCAGGTTTTTTTTTTCCCCCTTCCCCTCCCTCTTATAAACAGAGAGGACAAGAGGTCATATCCCCAGGGTTTAAAGAGACATTTCTCCCCCTTCCAGGGAGGGTGGATGTTCTTTCAGCCTGTTTACAAATTAGTCCAAGTTATGATGTCTTAATGTAGTTGCCGGGTGGCCACCTGTGCCGGACTTTCTTCTGGTGCATTTACTTCATGTGCAGGAGTGACATCTGCAGATGGTTTCTTTCCGAGCATCTAAGTCCACGTGTCAAAATGGGGCAAAACGCCACAAGCCAGGTTCTTTGTGCCTGTTCTGCTCCAATGCAAGCAATGGTGAAGATCGGTGCGTGGGTCTGTAAAGCCCGTGGGATGCTTCGAGGAAGGGCTGTGCTCCCAGTCGGGGTGATGTGTGCTGGGCACTGTACAGACCCAACGGACACCCTAGGGAGGGATTTCTGCCAGGGCATTTGGAGAATGGTGATGAACGGGAGGAAAAGCGGGGGCCGCATCACTCCGGTTTGCTCTCAACCTCACGTTTGCAGGACCAAAATTAAGCCCAGATCCGCCCATTCTTCACATGGCTTTAAAAAGTTTTTTCCAAGCCCTGGGCATGAAGCAAAGTGGCTTAAGCAGCAAGTAGTTCAGTGGGAAACGATGCTAATGATGCTCGGTGTCCCCTGTACCTTCCCCCTTCCTATGTGGGCTCTCTGGTGCCTAATAAAGATTGAGCTCACATCTCAGCCCTTTTCTCCCAGGGGGAAAGGAGGGAAACACAGTAATAAGGTCTTTCTTCCCTACCTGTACACTTATTTTCATACAGCTTAATCTCTCTGAAACTTTTATCTTTCTGCCAAATTGGGCTGGGATTGGCCAAAGGGTTCAGAAGTTGGAGGGGAGGAAACGAGCAGATAGAGACACACAACATAATCAGCTAACCCAAGTTTCCCAAGGAAACCAGACTTCAAATGCGTTACAGCGCTTTACAAGTCTTGCAGGAGCTGCTTACAAACCCAGCCGTGAGCCAGAACCCTCCAGTGCCAGGCACTGTATGAACATATTCCTCAACACAATCCTTTCCCCAGGCCAGTGCTCAGGAGTTTAAAATGAGAAATTTAAGGCACATAACGTTGGCAAGCACCCGCTTTTCAATATGAATGTAGAGCAACTCCCTTAATGTGGGTTGTATTTGGCTGGATTCAGCAAGAGAGCAGAGCCGGGCTCTGCTGGAGTTGATTTTTTCATGGGAATGGCAAGGAAATCACAGGGCTTGAAGAACTTTGCCTCCTAACAGCCCTGTTTGGCTTCGATCCTACCCAGAAATCCCGTTGGCTCTGTGGAGTAAGAAAGGAGTAAAATCTGCAGGGCTTGGCCCCATTGGCAGCTGTGCAATTCTTTTAATTTTTTTATTTTTTTTTCCCCCAAGAAAAAAGGGTTATACTCTTTATCTGCAACCATGTCAGGTAGAAAAAGTGCTTAGGTCTTCACAGGGCACTGGGTCACCCGTATGCATTGTGCTGCTGGTGCCACACCAGGGATGAGCCGGTCCAGTGTCTGGAAAATGCCTTTACCTACTAAAGGCAACTGTTAAACCTCCAAGCCTGCAGTGGAGCCCACTACACAGATTATTTCTCTTTTTAGGCAGTTGTAGAGCTCCAATCAGTTCCTCATGGCTCTGACTTATTGGCTCCAGGCAGGACCTCCCAGGGACCAGTGGGCTGGAGAGGAGAGGTAGCTTGTGGCCACAGCCCCGTGGTAGGTAGGGACGGCACAGTGGTGGGGCTGTTTGGGTCAGTTCAAAACTTCTGGCTCTCCTGGAAGGATTTGGCCCATCATTTCCCAACCCTGCCTTTCCCAGAAAAGGGACTGCTCTACTCCCATCCCTTGACCATGGTGGCAATACTGCCTGCACTGGAGAGTAATGAGATCGTCGGCCACCTGCTATGAAGGCCCTGTGGATAGTTCATGGCTGCTCAGTCCTCTCTTGAGGTGTTTCCTCATTCCCTCCTCACCTTCGCTCTCCCTCAGTGGACTCCTCGGAGCTAAAGCTGCACAAGTCTGAACCTGCAAATTCAGAAGGCATCAAGCAATAAACCATTGGCACTCCAGACATCGAGAGTCAGCTCTTTCTGCCTCTGTTTCCTTCTCCCAGAACACTTAAGGTTTTAAGGAATCAAATATATTTGGACTCTTGAGTTACTTTCTAGTTTCTGAACTTTTAAAATAAGCGGGGAAGATGGTTTCTGAAATATTTTGCACACCATGAAACTTGATGTATGTTTGCACAAAATAGTATGATGCCAGAAGCTGGTGTGTTGAGAAGAAAACCAAAAATACCTATCGAACACTGAGATATTTGGTAACGATTTGGAGATACAGACATTTCAGGAAGTAGTGTGTGACATGGAGAAAGTGACAGGTACATTCAGATGGGGTACGCAAGACTGATCATAAAGAATGCAAATTTTTGAAAACATTTTTTTTTTTTTAAGAAAATTATATTTGCATGCAGCTCCCCTCCTGTCTTTGCAATTCTAACAGCTCCTTGAAGCTCTTTTGAAGAGCTGAGGGTGAGGGGCAATTGGAACAAGTCCCCACGAGCTCAGTGTGGCCACTTAAGGGAAGGTATGGGGCAGCTGCTGGTGGGAGAGGACAAAAAGCCATGCTGTCCAAACTCTTTTTTGTCACACCTCCTCATCCAAAGTCTGCCTGACGCTTCTGGCACAGTTTTGAACATGACAAACTCTGGAGCTCCCTTGGTTACAAGGGACAGTGAGTTTTAGGAAGGCCGACAGAAGGAAGTTCTCATCTCAGTTAAACAGTTGGAAAATGCCCTAAAGCAAAGGCCCCAATGACCTTGTTTAAAATACGGAGGGTATTTCCCAGTGTAAGGTTACAGATGAAGAAAGGGCATCAGCGGCATTTCAAAGGAGAGGTGGGTGACAAGAGCAGGTTTAAACCTTTCTCCTGTTCCAGTATAAGTTTTGCAGGAAATGAGAGGTCTGTTGGACCTGTGTGGGTTGAAAAATGTAGCGTTGCCTTGAATGGTTGGAGGAAACATACTCTCATGAGCTTTGCACCATCAAACACCACAGCTTATCATTTGAATATGGACAACACGATGAAGCAGGGACCTCATTGCTCAGTCCCTGCAGTTAATCACCAATGGCATCCCTAAAAAGGTACAACACCATATCTCCTCCCTGGGACCATGGACAACATCCAACAAAGGGTAAAAAAGGCTTCTTAAGCATTTTCAAGCTTTCTGCATCATCTTGGATGTAAAATGGTGGCCTGTCACCTCCTTAAGACCAAGAATTACTGCAACACTGTGGTCTACAAAATATGGGATAGGTTTCTCAAGGCCCAGGGGGAGCACGGCTCATGGCGAAATCAGCAGCTGTCTGAAAGATAAAAAATAGCAAAACCAGAAAGAAAATGCTGAACTTTGCTGAGGGAGGTGGAAAGATGAAGAGATGGGAAAAGGAAAGCTAAAAGCATGTGGACAGGAGAGGAAAATGTCAGTTTCTGTTAAAGAAGGTAGAGTAAGAAGGAACCACCCAAGTCAAAAATATTGGTTAAAAAGTAGCTTAGGGATATGGTAACAAAGTAGTAAAAAATCTAGTGATGGTTTAGGCTAATTGGGGTTTGATTATCATTGAGCAAGTGAGACTGGCTGAGAGCATCCAGCACAGGTAACAGCTGATGTTGCCTTTGAAGAACCCAGATTGGTGGTCACCATGCAGGGCTTCTCCACGGACTGCCACCGCTCCGAAAAAAGATGTTGTCGTCAATGAACAGCTCCCTGCGCAGAAATGATCTAAAAAAGAAAAAAAAAAAAAAAAGGAGAAAGGCAATTAGAATGTATCTAGGAAGAAAGTGGGAATAATGCTGGGAATACCTCATGAGGTTGCTGAAATACGAAGACTATTTGGCCCCAGTCACCCTCTGTCAAAATAGAAAAAAAAAATAAAGAGAAAGACAGAGAGAGAAGAGGAGCAGATTAAAAATATCAGAGTTTCATTGCTGAGAGGTGGTGAGTAAGAGATGTACAACAAGATGAACAGGATAGAAATCAGTCAAGAAGCTGTAATTTGTTCTGACTCATTATACCAGCCCAATGGAATTAAAAGCAACAAAATTAAAACCGGCAAAAACAGACGCTTTTATATACATAGTTAATGATTAAACTAAGGAACTCACTGCCACAAGACAGCACAGGTGTTTAGCAAAATTCAAATAAAAAAAAAAATCCCAGAAGAAAAGAAAAAGCACTTTTATGCTCTGATAAATCAAATAATTCCAGATTATGTTTTGGAGAAGGGGTATAATAACACCTCCAGCATGGCTTAAGAGTCTCTGTTTTGGGCCTCTCCAGAAGTCCCTTGAGGATGTTCAGCCTCGGCATGCGTTGGATCTGGTTTCCAGCATCTGTAAGGCTGCTTTGTGGTTCCCAAAGTGATGGCACTTGATCACACACACAGATTAAACAGGGGTGAGCTTGCAAATAAATTTCTCTTTCTTCCCCCCCCCAGTATATGAGCATTCGTTGACTGCAGGAGATAATTGTAGAACAGTAATGGATATTACACTCAAAATTAAAAATACTCATCCCAGAAGAACACCCACTGTCCTATGCCCATCCAGTGTGCACCCCCAGTGAGGTCCAGTCTCAGCTCCTATTAAAAGCTTGTGGATCTGACCACCCCCCAAAAATTACATGAAAACAATTCCTCCAGCCATCTTGACCTTTTATTCAGTTAGAAGATTAACAAGATCAAATCAGCCAATCTTTTTTTTCCTTGGTTTTGAAGAGATTTGGACAGGAAAATGCACCACCATCTTGAAAATCACCTTGAGACATATTGTGCAAAAAAATCACATTTTTTCATTGTTATTAAGGTAGGCCCTTACAGTCCCGACCACCACGACAGCCTTACTCTGTGGGACAGGTTAGGGGTGGTTTTTACAATAGCTGTTTGGATCCTGATGATTTTTAAAACTCCACCTCAGGTTTTTGAAGAAAAATCGGAAAATGTGTGTTCCATAACTGCCAAAAAAGCCTATTTTAAAGATTTTTTTCCTTTCCTAGGGTTGTCTGTATGGCATTGGCACCACCATGGGCTTCCAGTGCTCATGTGCTGCCCTTGCAGAGGAGAGGGCAGTGCCCTTGGATGGGGAGCAGACACCTTCCTTCCCCCACCTCCTTTCCATCCCCCAGATTTCTTCAGACAATACAGTGGACAACATCTTCCCTTCTCGCAGCCCCTTGCACTGTCAGAGACACTGGGATGCCCACTCAAGGTCACAGAGGAATCCTACCCCTTGTAGAGCTGGAAAGACCTGTGCCAGACACCAAGCTGAGGACAAACTCAGGAAAGGGCATTCCCAGGCTCCACCGATGTTCTGTGTTCAAAAAGAAAGGCAAAGCATCATATTTGGATGTGCCTTCAGTGTCTTGGACCCAGGTCTTCAAAGATGTCAGACTGGTGGTTAACCAAGGAGAGATTGGTTCCTCCATGTCCTGAGGCCCAGAGTCTCAAAAGTTTCCTTACATCACCTGAGGCTTTTCTACCTCAGGAGATAAATATATGTGGCAAGAATCCAACCATTGGGCCAACCATAATTGATCAGATTAGTTGTCTACCTCACTTAATAGTCATCTACAAACTGTGACCAATTAGGGGCTCTCCTGGGGAATGATCTTGTGGGAGACTGCTCACACGCAGCAGGAATGGGTTGCTTTCTGCCTTGGAACAAGAATGCTTCTCACCTTGTCATAATGTTATTTTTTTCCCCATTTGCTGTTATATCTCCTATGCTTTTGTAATAAGGATAAATGTGTAAGCCATTCTGATATTGAAATAAATTTTTGGCAGTTGTTTTGCCTCAATACCTTGCAGCAGTGAGTTCCACTGGTGAACAATGTATGACAAAACATACCCTTCCAGAAAGCTTCGGAAGCGAAGGAATGTCTCATACGCAGTGTCTGAAACAGCACTGCAACCTTTTAGTCAGTTGTTCCCAAACTTTTATCCACAAGCATGTCCTGAATATGACTACATATGTGGGATTTACAGAGGGGAAGAAGGGGTGACCAGCAAAATAGAATCATACAATGATTTAGGTTGGAAGAGACCTTGATGATCATGTAGTTCCAACTCCCCTGCCATGGGCAGGGTCACCTCCCACCAGCCCAGGTTGCTCAAAGACCCGTCCAGCCTGGGGTAGCCACAGCTTCTCGGGGCATTTTGTCTCAATGTCTTACCACCCTCACAGTAAAAAATTTCTTCCTAATATCTAAATCTAAATCTACCTTCTGGTTTGAAGCCATTCCCCCTCATCCTATCACTACATGCCCTCGTAAGAAGTCCTTCCCCAGTTTTCTTGTTGGTGCCCTTCAGATACTGAAAGGCTGCTATAAAGTCTCCCCAGAGCCTTCTCTTCTCCAGGCTGAACACCCCCAACTCTCTCAGCCTGTCCTCATAGGAGAGGTCCTCCAACCCACTGATCATCTTTGTGGCCCTTCTCTGGACCCGCTCCAACAGGTCCATGTCCTTCTTATGTTGAAGGTTCCAGAGCTGGATGCAATATTCCAGGTGGGGTCTCATGAGAGCGGTGAGATACTCTGCTACATCCCTTTCTAAGACAATGGTTGGGGGATTCCCACAGGTTTTGGGCAGCACCAGCCATGCTGAGCTTCATGGTTCTGCATGCAATTCCCACACTGGTGAGAGGCCAGCCAAGAGGTCAGACATGTGTGAAGGGGATGTGAACCCAAGGAAACAAGATTGCTCAGGGATGTGGTTGAGCTCTGTGTCTCCTGTGCCACAGAGAGGCTGAATGAGCTCAGACCACTCCATTTCATCTGCTGTCAGACCCCCTGGAGCTACAGATCTAAACATCTGGAAGGATCCCTGTGTCCTGATGCAAAACTAAGTCCATCCACATGACAGCACTAAGTAGGCAGCAGTCTGTAGCTGTTGCTGCTACTGGTGGTACCCATGGCCAGAGCTGGGGAAGGAGTGCAGAGCCCCCAGCTCCGACTTGCTGTGACACATTGATCCAAAATTGCTCTTAACCGCTGAAGAAGGAGCTTCTCTCTTTCAGTAGGTAGCTTATCCCGGTGGACTACCAGTCAGCATCAGTCCCTGCAGCCCACCAAAACGTCCTCACTGAGAATCTTTGTCCCAAGTGACACTAATTTCCTCTCACCCTTAGATAGCCCTCACCTGTCAAGACCTGCCAAATGTAAACAGTCACTGCCATCTAGTGACCGTGAAACAGCTCACAGCTCCTGCAAAACTCTTCTGGCTTCCTGAGGGGCAATTGCAAGGGGATGTGGGAAAGCAGATGACCAGCTGGCCTCAGACAAAGACACTAAGCCTATCTGTAGGTACACGTGAAGCTAACTAAGGGTTGCAGCTGGAGACAACATTTCACTGTCCATTACTTTGCCATTTCTTGAGCAGGTGGGAAGGGAATATGATAGAATCATAGAATGGTTTGGGTTGGAAGGGACCTTAAAGACTATCTAGTTCCAAGTCCCCTGCCATGGGCAGGGACACCTTCTGCTAGACCAGGCTGCTCAAAGACCCATCCAGCCTGGCCTTGAACACTTCCAGGGATGGGGCCTCCACAACTTCCATGGGCAATTTGTTACAGGGCCTCACCATCCTCACAGTGAAAAATTTCTTCCTAATATTTATTCTAAATCTGCCCACTTCCAGTTGGAAGCCATTATCCCTTGTCCTATCACTACATGCCCTTGTAAAAAGTCCCTTTCCAGCTTTCTTGTAGGCCCCTTTTGGTACTGGAAGGGTCTCTAAGGTCTCCCCGGAGCCTTCTCTTCTCCAGGCTGAACACCTCCAACTCTCTCAGTCTGTCTTCGTAAGGGAGGACCTTCAACTCCCTGATCATCTTTGTGGCCCTCCTGTGGACCTGGTCCAACAGGTCCATGTCCTTCTTATGTTGAGGACCCCAGAGGTGGATGCAATATTCCAGGTGTGGTCTCACAAGGGTGGAGTAGGGGGGCAGAATCACCTGCCTTGACCTGCTGGTCATGCTTCTTTTCACAGAATCACAGAATCGTCAGGGTTGGAAGGGACCTCTGGAGATCATCTAGTCCAACCCCCCCGCCAGAGCAGGGTCACCTACAACAGGTTGCACAGGACAGCGTCCAGGCGGGTTTTGAATGTCTCCAGAGTGGGAGACTCCACAACCTCTCTGGGCAGCCTGTTCCAGTGCTCCACCACCCTCAAAGTAAAGAAGTTCCTCCTCATGTTAAGATGGAACTTCCTATGTTCAAGTTTGTGCCCATTACCCCTTGTCCTATCAATGGGCACCACTGAAAAAAGACTGCTCCCATCCCCCTGGCATCCTCCCTTCAAGTATTTGAAAGCATTAACAAGATCCCCCCTCAATCTTCTTTTCTCCAGACTAAAGAGACCCAAATCCCTCAGCCTCTCCTCATATGAAAGATGTTCCAATCCCCTAATCATCTTTGTAGCCCTTTGCTGGACCCTCTCCAGCAGATCCCTGTCCTTCTTGAACTGGGGAGCCCAGAACTGGACGCAGTATTCCAGATGCGGCCTCACCAGGGCAGAGTAGAGGGGGAGGATGACCTCCCTCGACCTGCTGGCCACACTCCTTTTGATGCACCCCAGGATGCCATTGGCCCTCTTGGCCGCCAGGGCACATTGCTGGCTCATGGTCATCCTGTTGTCCACCAGGACTCCCAGGTCCCTTTCCACAGAGCTGCTCTCCAGGAGGTCGGCCCCCAACCTGTACTGATGCATGGGGTTATTCCTCCCCAGATGCAGTACCCTACATTTACCCTTGTTGAATTTCATTAGGTTCCTCTCTGCCCAACTCTCCAGCCTATCCAGGTCACGCTGTAAAGCATCACAGCCTTCTGGTGTATCAGCCACTCCTCCCAGTTTAGTGTCATCAGCAAACTTGATGATGCAGCTCAGGTTACAGTTGGCTTTCTGGGCTGTGAGTGCATGCTGGGTCATCAACTAACAACCCCAAGTCTTTGTCCTCTGGGCTGCTTTCAATCCATTCTTTGTCCAGCCTGTATTTGTGCTTGGAATTGCTCTGACCCACATTCAGTCCATTGCACTTGGCCTTGTTGATCTTCATGGGTTTTGCAGGGGCCCACCTCTCAAGTCTGTCAAGGTCCTTCTGGATGTCATCCCTTCCCTCCAGTGTGAATATGGGTTTCACTGAAGTATCCTTAATAAGACTTGAACTAGCTGCTTGTGTCCTCAACAAAAGCTGTCCTATCCACGGAGAGGGTGCCTTGGGGGGGTTTATGCACCTAATGCCTTTTCAGCTGCTATTGTTGTCCTTTTGGCTCAAGCTAGAGCTGTGCCACAAAGGTGCATCCAACAGTTCCACTTAGCAGAGCATTAAAGTCATTAAATTAATTGATAGTGCTGTCTTCTTCAATGTAAGAGGGACCCACTGCTAGGCAGAACTGTGATTTAAGGGGTCTGTTTCTCAGCTATTCACTCTCAGCATCCCATGAAATGAGTTGCTTCAGGATGGTCCCAAGCCACATCTCGGATCCAAAATTTCTGCCTCATTCTCAGTGGATTAGCAAAGTGGGACTGAAATTGTGATTAGTCCCTGGATCATTCATGGGGAAAGTTGAAGTGAGGCTGTGTTATCGCTCTCCACTGCAGTGTTTGAGAGACATCCAAAACTGAGGTACCACAACATTGTATAATCACATAATACTGCACAGACAAGAAAAAGAGGTGGATTTCCAGCTCTTCCGGGCAGGGGCAGTGTTTTATTCTACATCTGCACACAGCCTTGTTATGGTTTGAGGACCTCCCCACAATTAATTGTTGTTTAGACAATTGTTCTATCATCTGATGACCCCTCCCCTCCCGGGAAGGAGAATCGAGAAAAACAAGGAAACATGAGGGTTGAAATATAAATGGATTTAATAAGATAAGACTAAATAATTAACATTAATAATACTAAAGAATGAGTATTAATCCTAATACCAATATAAACCACACAAGGATTATCCTCAGCCTGTTCTATCTGTAAGAAGCTGTGCACTCCCAGCAGGGGACAGCCAATGTGGGACACTGCGAGCGCTGTGGCTCCGGAAGGAAGGGAAGGGCTCAGGGCTCCCGCACTGGGGCAAGGAGTTCTCAGGATCACAGCCATCAAGGGAGAGAGAGAAATCCTCAGCAAATTTCCTAATTTATATTGAATGTGACATTCGTGGCATGAAATAATTCTGTTGGCCATCTTGGGCCAAGTGCCCGGGTCTCACTCTTCCTCACCCCGCACATAACTTGAAAACACTGAGACCTTGAAACCCACACACCATTGCTGGCTATAAAGTAAATATTTTCACAATTTCAGATACCAGAGTCTTCTAAAAGTGCAGTTTTCCCGGGTGTTAGAAGAGAAATTAGTCCTGTGTCGCTCAAACCAGGACAAGCCTAGAAAAACACAGTTTCAATCCAGGGCTAGTTGTCTTAACACAAACAATGTTGGTGCATCTTCTGGAGACCTCTCTGACCAAAGCAACCCTAAAATCTGGCGTTGTGCATTGGCCAACCAGTGATCCCCAGGCCCTGTGCTGCCTGCCTGCTGGTGCTAAGTTGGGAAAGGTCTAGTTTGCCAGTAGATGGCACTGGTTCTCCATGGAGCAGCACGTGGGAACAGGTGCGTCCCTACCCATCGCAGCCACTTATGCTCCTCAGCTTCGGTTAAAGCCCTTCCTCAAGGTGCTCCTTCCCTGGGATCCTGCAGGTTGCTGGCTTGTCAGGAACACAAGGGCAGCTTTATTTCCCAAATAGCCAGAGCCTAAATCCTGGAGATTCACATCTCTTCCTACATAACTCGTGCAGACCATGCAGAGTGGATTTCTAACTTGGAAACGTTCAATAAAGTCAGGTTTTGTTTTGGGTTTTTTTTTTTTTTCCTTTTCCTTCCTGCAGTATTTCACTCCCTCATCACAAAGTTTTGCTTTCTTAAGGGAAAAAACCCACCTGAAATAAGTGTATTCAGCTTCAGCTTGGGAAGGACAAGGACAACTTCTGGTTCATTGCTATTTATCACTACACTTGCAGATAAGTGGCAGCCACTGGAGATGTACATCTGCTCATTCCAGCAGATGATGGGCCTATGCTTCAACAAGTTCACAGAGATCATGGAAGGAGCGGAAAACTGAGGGCTGTTATCCAGTGGTAGATGAGAAATTTTGTATAAATTCAGCATGGTTTGAAGGTCACTGTGCTCCGGATCAGTTTTGTGGCCGATAGATGGGGCCATTTCCACACCTACTACCTTCAGATCCACCAGAGCAGGTTCTCCCAGCGCCCACAGGAACGTGATTCCTGTGTCCATGGGATGAAGGCTTCCCATATATGCGGTTAGGGAATGTTGTCAGGAGGAAGGTCAACACTTGGGCTCTCCTTCTTCCTTTTGCAAAAGACCAGTGGACAGGAAGGAGAAAGTCTGTTGCTCCACTTCTTTCCCATGTTAAAAACCTACCAGTTCTCCCAATAAAGCCTGGAGAAATTACCCAAGGGCAGTGTTGGTTCCTCAGAGGAGAAGCAAGGCTTTCCTGGCTTGCCAAAGCAGGGGACCCCAGCAGAGAACAGCACTGAGCTTTTCCCAGTGCTTTCCACACCCACCAGAGCCAAAGGCAATGCATCCACTCTGTCCCCAACTTTCCACCTGTGGTGATATGGGACTTCTCTGCACCTTGAGGAAATCAAGCTATCAATAATTTGGTGACTGAAGGTGCTTTGAAGAGGTCAGGTGCTCACCGATGAATCACAAGATTCACAGGCTTGGATCTGAGACCAGTAGTGGGATCTGAGGCCAGTAGTGGATCCATCAGAATGGCAGAAAAAAAACAGTTCTCCCACATCTGGAAAAGCAGGGAATATGGTGAGACACTAGTTGGAGAGGAAGACAGGAGCTCCTCTCTTATTCCAGTTTCAACAGTTATTTCTGATCCCTTGTGCGTTAAGATCTCAACATGTAAAAAGCATAAATAAAGGCACCCACAGTAGAATTTTCCTGCTGATTAATTGCCCTTAGACATGATGCAATGACCAAGTGGAAGGCAGTAGTGCTCTGACTTGCTTTGGCTTGCTAGCTACCATTCTGTGTGTGTGGATTTAATTGTCTGGACCTTTGAATTATTACTCATGTCCCGTGGGGGAAAAAAAAGCCCCCAAAACAAACAAAAAAAACCACCCCTAACATCAAAGAATAGGCCAGCAAGCTTCAGTTTTAATCCAGGGCATGTCTGAGTCACCCAACTGTAATCCAGCAGCACAGGTGGGTGCTAGTTTGATATTTTTACAAGGCTACTGCCAGTCACGCTCGTGGAAGTATTTCTGTTTCCAACTGTGTGTCATGAACTCTTGTTGCTCACAGCAAGACAGAGGAGAACGGCACTGGTGTCCATCAGAAAGGAAATTTCAGCAGGACAAGGTGGCCCAGGACACACACCACTTATGTATACACCATATGCACCTATTAGATCAGGCATCCTATCAATGCCATGAGCCTCTGCGAACATCTGCACAACACAGATTTGGGTGAAAATTCAGCTGAAGAAACGCACCCTTCCTAGAGGAGTGAATTGCATTCATTTCTCTGGAACATGTAGAGGTGGTTTCAAAGAAAGCCTTCCTCCTTCTGGAGATAAGAATCTTCCTGGCTGCCAAAAATGAGAAGAAACTTTTTCCCACTCTCTCTCTGGTAATTCAAGTCTTGGACTTCCCAGGGAGAAAATACCCAAACTTTGCACCGTAACAAATATTGTATTATCCCAATTCTTTTTTTCCATCTGTCCCCATGTCCTTCATCTTCTCTCAAGACCAACCGGCTCACCCAAAAACCTCTTCCCAGGCTCTGGGCTCCTACTATTGCTTCTGGACAAAACTACTAGAACACCTACTTTCAGCTTCAAGACCACCTTCAGCAGGTAAAACTTCATTCATTATAAAAGCATTTGCTGCTGTAGACCTATTTCAGCCCTTTCCAGCTTGGTCTGCCGGTCCCAGGCTTTGCTGCAACTTGCAAATACAGGAGCCCTTACAAATTTCAGAATGGCTTTGCTTCAAGACAGGACCTGAAGGAGGGATGGACGAGGTCCAGCCTGTACTAAAAGTGCCAACAAACCTTGGCCAACTCATACATACTTTTGAGGATTTAAAGCGAGTGGGTAAAATAGATGAGAATTACTTTTATCTGCCCAACAGCAAAGGCCAGCAGAAACATGCACTTGGAAGCTGCACATGCCTTCAGCTTTTTAACATGCCACAGTGGAGGGAACGAAGGGCGCACAGACTCCTTTCTCTGCAGGAAGCCTAAACGCTGCACCCTTTCCCTCAGCATGGGATCGCACTGACCTACTGGGACACCTACGCCAACCTCTTCCTACCACCATCGTGGTGCACTGAAATCCTGTCATAACCCTGTCCTCACTGGGCTGCGGTTAGGACTGCAATTAACGTTGATTGCAGAAAGATAGACTGATTCAGATTGGTAGGGATCTCAGGAGGTGTCTGGTTGAGTTAGGGGTGAGGGCAGAGGTTGTGGGGAGATGGATGGGAGACACTTGTTTGGCCTGGAGGTGGGATGCAGAAAGAATGTGGGAATGGAGGAAAGAGAAGACCTGGGCTGATAAAAAGGTTAAGGGGATTAAGAGAGGCTTATGCAAGCTGACCATGATGATCTTTGTGTTTTCCATCCACATTGCTGTTTGCCCAACTCCAGCTCACATTAACAATCAACATTGTGCTTAAAGAAGCACAAAATCTCTCAGTAGATAACCTGAAGGAGACCCATGGCATACGGCTGATGGACTGTGCTGTTCTGCGCTTTGCACATGCCTTATCCACACAAATCACAATAATGAGAGTGTGGTCATGTAGTAGCCAAGTGGTCAAGTGTGCTCACTCTTGACAGGTGACGTAGGTGTGCTCTATCACTTTTTTGCTGGTGAAACCAGCATTTTCCATGTGTGAGGCCTCTGAACGTGACAAAGCTGCACCTCCTCTCACCCACAGGAGCACCGGAAAATGTCTTGCGGTCCTCATAGCCCTCCGACCTTGCGTGAGGAACCGTCTTGGGCATGTTGTGCTGCGACTGCTCGTAAATCAGCGGTACGATGGTATGTTTGAGAGTGGATGCTTCGTTGGTTAGTCCCTGAACTATGGCCTAATATGTGTGAACGCTGACAATGATTTACAGGCCAGGAGTGATTTGCATGCCCACACACACACACTCTCACAGGTGCCGAAATGCCCTTGTGTGCTGGCAGCTATGCACTCCCCTCCATCCCCTGGGGTGCCCTGGCATGGGACAGGTTCTTCCTCTCTGGTCCAGTGCCATCAGCTGTGCAAGGTGAAGGGGAAGAGCAGATTGCTTCCTTCTTGCTCTGCATTGAGGTTTAGCAACTACCAAAACAGGGGAGAGGAGGGGAGGGCAGATGGGTGATGGGTCACGCCAACCCCAGTGCAGCGCTACAGGCCTGGGACAGAGTGGCTGGAAAGCTGCCTGGCAAAGAAGGACTTGGGCGTGTTGGTGGACAGCCGGCTGAATATGAGCCAGCAGTGTGCCCAGGTGGCCAAGAAGGCCAATGGCATCCTGGCCTGTATCAGCAGCAGTAGTGTGACCAGCAGGACTAGGGCAGTGATCGTCCCCCTGTACTTGGCACTGGTGAGGCCCCACCTCAAGTACTGTGTTCAGTTCTTGGCCCCTCACTACAAGAAAGACATTGAGGTGCTGGAGCGTGTCCAGAGAAGGGCAATGAAGCTGGTGAGGGGTCTGGAGCACAAGTCTTATGAGGAGCAGCTGATGGACCTGATGGTGTTCAGCCTGAAGAAAAGGAGGCTGAGGGGAGACCTTCTTGCTCTCGACAACTACCTGAAAAGAGGGTGTAGTGAGGAGGGGGTTGGTCTCTTCTCCCAAGTAACAAGCAATAAGACAAGAGGAAACGGCCTCAAGTTGTGCCAGGGGAGGTTTAGATTGGATATTAGGAAAAAATTCTTCACCAAAAGGGTTATCAAGCATTGGAACAGGCTGCACAGGGAAGTGGTGGATGTGTAGATGTGGTGCTGAGGGACATGGTTTAGTGGTGGACTTGGTAGTGTTAGGTTAATGGTTGGACTCGATGATCTTAAAGGTCCCTTCCAACCTAGACTGTTCTATGATACTATTCTATTCCATGGGGAATTGGCTGCAGGAGGCACCTGGGGTGAACCCTGCACCTCACATGTGTATGCCTGCAGCAATTTTAAAATGTCATACTGCATTTTTGAACTCATGTGAGCCAGGCTGGCTGCAATGCTGCCTGTGTTTGCCCAGAAACCTGAGGTCTGAGCCAGGGCACTGTGGCAATATCTGGACCACTAGATAAAACAAGCTGGAGCATGTTATCTGCATCTGAGGGCAAGCAGCATGGCACAAAGCACATCCAAGTACTTGCATAGTGTTCCCTCACCAAATAGGGTGGTGGCCCCACACTGACACCTGGGAAAATTATATTTTCTCCAGAAATGCACTAGAAGATAAGAGTGGCCACTAAAAACCTACATACTCATGTTCATATACATACATATTCTGATCCTTTCCTCCAGATATATGCATGTACTAGTTTCATGCAACAACAAAAATCTTGGACAAGCGTTCCCAAGCAAACCACCCAACCTGCGACTCGTGTACATGCTCCACTGTTGTGGCATGTCTGTTTTGGAGCGACATAAAGAAACAGGCTTAAGCATCTAGCATCTGCAGTGCATGGAGAACATTTTCCTACTGTCTCGTCCTTGGAAACCTGGCACTGATTCAAAAAAACCCAGAAGATGAAGGACAGTAAAAGTAATGTGGAGATAAAGTAAACTGGAAATTAGTGATCAGGGCTCCCATAACCTTCCTGGCAGGCAGAGAAGGATGCAAACATGGAACCATGGTCAGTCTGTTCTGTGGCTCCTTCCAAGGTCAAGTTTTGCTTCTCATTCCAGGTCAAAGCTGAGTGCATCAGGCAATGATGTGTAAGTTAACCTGCCACTTATGGACCTCTGGGCCCTGGAAACCTCCCAGAAAAAGGCTTTGCTGAATCCAGCAAATTCAGGTAACATTTCCTTACATGTGGGTCACTCCATGTGGCTCAACAAGGTCCAGGCACATGAGTAGGAGATAAGCAGTCGTGTGTCTGCCAAGATCAGTTGAGTGATTGCCCACGTGCTTTGTGATGGTGGCAAGTGCCACGGCAGCTGAGCCCCCTACACTGACATCAATCCAGGCTGCTCTTCCACATGCTGGTATGAGCAAAAGACTCAGAGATACCAGCACATGGCTGCCTGAACCCCTTCACAGTCCCCATGGATCAGATCTCCACTGATTATAATGGGAACTTAGAGACACCCTGGGGCATCCGAGACATCCACATGCCTACAGGACACAGGACCTTTTGGAGGACTGCATTCAGATGTGGTTGGCAGCTGGAAGCTGGTGGGGCATCGCACAGAGCATTTCAGATGGGAGTAGGTACCTGTGCTTAAGCAACTGAATTGTGCCTCCAGATGTAGACACCAAAATTTAAGTGCTTTAATGTGCAGCCAAATCCCACTCCTACGGCTCTTTCAAGGTGGAGGCTAATCCAAAGGCTTCCTATGGTCAGCAGAGTTTTAAAGGCAGTGGCGAATGAGAAGAAAACAGCCAAACGGATGAATATCTGACAACCGGGACCTGGACATGGGTCTTCACCCTGTGTATCACTTTCTTGGATATAAGCTCTGTCATCACAGTCCACCAGCTAGCTATGAGTGAGCTGCCCTGGGCTGCTGCCAGTCTTGCCTTTGGCCGTAGACCTGACAGTCCCAGAGCTCTCGTGGAGCACTTAGGAAGCAATAAAATAAAACCATTTGTTCTGGGAAAGCGGTGGACATTCAGAAGGGGAACCACCGAGGATCAAAGTCAATAGCTTTACCCAAGCTATTTTTACAGCAATCACATTGTAAAGAGCAATCACATTGTAAAGGAATGGAAGTTTAAACTCTGAAGCTTTTATTTTAGCTAACAATTAGCATGGCAAACACCTTGGATCTGCTGGAAAAAGAAACTTGGGTGAGGAAAGACCTGCTGGTTGCTTGCATTGCATTGCAATTATCTGCATCGGGCATTTTGAGGGGGGACTATCAGCCTCTCTCTTCCCTGGCATTCCAGTTTCCACTCTTTCAGATAATGCAAAGGAGAGACAAAGCTTTGAAAGAGTGAGATGGGGAAACTGGAGATGGGCTGCAAGAAGCAGCAGAGCGATCTGCAGGTGGCTATGCTATTAAAAATGTCTGATGCGTGGCACCATTGCATGTTCTTTCTGTACCTTGAAGAAGTCATCAGCAGAAAATGAGGTGGGATTTGAATTTGAATTGAATTTCATGAGTTGGGGCCCTTGGAAAAGGGAGCGGTGATTCTCACAAAACTGTAACTGGCCAGACTGGAAAAAGGTCTTGGGGATTTCATCTACCCTGCCCCAAGACAGCACTGTATCTACCCAGAACACCCCAGGCAGGAATCTGCCCTTAAGGACCTCCATAGGCAGGTTGTTTCCAGGCTTTTACTGGCTTCCCAGTTAAAAAGTATAAGCCAAGGCTTGAAAGACAAAACAGCCCTCTCCTCATAGGTGTCCTTCATGGGGACAGGATCCCAAAGGCAGGAGAATGAGTTGACACTGGACGGAGAGGAGCCGAGCTAAACCAAGATGGACAAACAGCCAGGTGTGAACCATGTTTATTTTACATAGGTTATTTTTTTTTGTGCTGGGGAGGGATTTTGTGTGTTACTTTGCTTTTCTGTCTTGTGAACTTTCCCTTGAGTAAAATATTGGTTGTTTAACTAAATTTTTTGCCTTGGTGAGCAGGGGATTTTTAGCTCACTGCGCACCAGAGCATTTTGCTGGATGTCCTCAAGTTCCTGGGGTTGGAGGCCCAGGCTGGTGTTTTCTGAGTGACCCCTTCACACTTGAGCCCGGTTGCTGCCAGACGGGCCAGCAGACGGGTCACACTAATGTTTAACTCCAGCCTGTGTCACTGCATTCAGAGCCTGTTGTTGCCTCCCCTCTACCTGAGCGGGTTATTCCCTCCCTCTCCCAGCAGTGACCCCATCATTTCTTGGTCTCCCCTACACCAAACAAGGCTATTCCTCCATTGCCCTTCACAGATCCTTTTTGAAGACCTCTTTTCATCTTGGTTGCTGTCCTGTGACCCTCTCTAGAGGGGACACATCCTTTCTTGAAACAGAGGAAAACCTGATACAGGTCAAGACTTATTTTTGCTAGGAAGGACACGTGGATTCCTGTGTTGGGATGAGGAGAGGGTGCTGAAACTGGCCAAATCCAGGAGTAGAGGGTGAGAGGGCTCTGCCTCATGGTCCCTGAGCAAAAGTAGGAGGGAGGTTCATCCCTTTGTTACCCTTTGCCCATGATGGGGTTGGTTATTTAGTGCTAGAGAGTGGGGTCATGTGGAGTAGCTGGGCTCTGGGAACTGTTCCACAAGCTCCTCCAGAATCTGTGGCACAAGGACAAGTGCAGGAGTTCATGTCTGAAACCAGGGCAAAAAGATACACATCAGTTCAGACCATCAGCGTTTATCTTTGTCTATGTCCCTGGGGAGAAACTATAGACTGTCCCATTCCCTCAATTTTTAGGCATGTAAGGTAAGCACATTTTTTCCCTGGAGACAGGGACTAACTTCTACTGCTGAGCCTCTTCTTTAACCTGGCAGCCATGACCTCTCCCCAACATCCAGTGCAATGTTCACTGCTTAACGACAAAAAAATCTGGTGAGGTTGCGGTGTTGGTGTGCCTCTCCAGACGGGAAGGGGACCTTTACTTCAAAGGTTACCCATCTGTGCCCTGGAAGGCTGGAAGTACTTCCCAAGTGAACAAGTATCCGCCAGGGAGGAACAAACACTCCAAGTGTTTGTAGACCATTCTCCTGTTACCTCTTACCACCCTAGATGATGACACGAAGTCAAGGCCATTGTTCCTAAGTGGACTTGAAGTGTATTGACCATATTGAGTCACAAGCATTTCAACAACGCCGTGGCGAGTCCTTTGTCTGGACTGTTAGCAGTTATTGTCTGAGATGTGTCTTTTTTTCATCTAGTGGTAACTGCCAGGTTTTCTCCGTGTTGGGTTGCCTGGCTGTGTCTTTTAGCAGATCGGGAAGTCATTGCATCCTACTCAAGGTGACAGGAATGTGTGAAGGGTAGTTACAAAGGCCATCTCCCCTGCATATCGGTGGCTGGTGATTCCTCCCATCAACTCATAGACACCTGTCTTGGGAAGGGACAGATCATGCTCTGGAAGTGACTGTCTCAAGAGAGTGGGGCTGGATGCTCAGTTTAGGCTACATGTAGAATTAAACTCTTGTCAAATTAGGAGAGCGTGGAGTGAAATCACTGTTACCCTCAAACAGCTGAAGTGCATATTTGTGTCACTGTCACATAAAGATAGAAATTTTTAGGTCAAGTTGTAATTATGCAGTTTGATAGCTGGAATACAGCAAATCAGAAAATTGGACCCAGTGACTCCTGCCTTGACCCTGACAAGATCTGACTTCTCATCTGGGTGACTCTAGGTGCTTCCAAGACTCAAAGTAGCGGTGCATTCCCTGTATTAGACATGTCCAATCAAGACACACCTCCAAAATGACACCTAGTAGAATTTGGCCACCTGACTCTGAGGTCCACGCTATCTCTGCTGGATTATGTTCAGACAGCACAGGGTGCAGGGGTGGGATGTGCAAGTTTGGGATCGAGAAGGGTGAAGTTGTATGATGTTCAAGCAATCAGAATAAGAGATACTACTGAGACTCTGAACTGAATGGTGATGGCCCTCAATCGGACTTGCTGCTTAAAAGAGTTTGGAGTGAATTGTGCATGTCAGCTTGCAGCTGTTTGTGTGATACCTGATAGTCAGCTAATTTAACTGTTGGAAAATGGTCTGGGGTTGAAATATTCATCTTATGCCAACGTTTGTGTGTGTTAATACATGCATTTATGCATGTGCGTGCACACATAGGTGTGTATGTGTACATATCTATGCATTTATGTATGTTATTGCTCCCGTTGTTTCCACCAGTTTGAAGTCAGAGCCTCCCAGCCTGGCGTTTCTCCTCTCTCTTATTCTCACAGTGTAAAATACTTTCCCTGCTCACAGCTGGGAAGTCGGCCTGTCACATGAACTGTAGGCAAGGAGCATTATCTGCCTGGCTTTACTTGTTGAACAATGTAAGTAGATGATTAACCACTAAAGCAACAGAGTTTGCTGACCCATTAACCAAATAGGAAGGCCCTCTGGTTTGCTAAACAATGGGTCCCATACAGAAAGCACCCCGACTTGTCCATCCCGTCAGTGCTGCTGCTGACAGACCTGTGCGGATATTGCGATGTAATGACTCAGTTCAGGCTCTCACGCAACCAATCGTGTGCCGGAGGCCGGTGCTCCCCACGTTTTCATCTGCACTGTGTTGACCTTGGAAGCTAATCATGCTTTGTATCAAACCCTGGGGAGATTTAATAGCTGCCATTCATTTTTCACCCTCACTTTTGCATGCAATGTGTCCACGCGTTGCAGTAATGTTATGTCTGAATTCAGGAGCCGCTAAAGCACACAGATTTACTCATCTGGAGGCATTGGCAAAACACCCATCAGTCCTTGCATGAGGCAGAATTAATCATTCCTTTCTAGTTTATCATTACTAATTAATCCTCGCATTGCATACCATCCTTGCCTTGTCTGTCAGATGCATTCCCAATCAAACCATCCCCCTTGGGGCTTTGCTCTGTGCATGCTCAGCTGTCCAGTGCTTATTACCTGTCATTCTCCTTGGTGGGTGCTACTGGAAATTCAAGAAAATTAATTTCTCACCCCTCTTATTTCAAAAGAGAAGGAAAATTGTTGATGTGATGCTATGAGGAGGGAATGTCTTCCATCTGGATATCATCAAAATCATGATGTGACCCAAAGACCAGATACTGTGATGGTAAGATACCCTTTTTTTTTTTTCCCCCAGGCTAGTATATGGATGTAGACTGGGTGGATGTTCAGCAAGCTGTACATTTGGTATATTGGATACTCCTTGGTGTATCTCAGGGTTCCCAGGAATACTGAAATAGGAAGTTCCCCAAAGAGGGAGCCAAATCTGGGATCCTCAAAGTTATCTGTGAGTCGGATTTCCAAATGTATTTAGTATACTAAAGATGAAATTAGAATACAAAATATCTGGTTTGAGTCTGGGAAAAGGAAGAGTGAATAAAAATGAAGGTCCATCATTTGAATGGAAACTTTGAAACTAAACACCTATTTGAAACAAATAAGGACAAACTTTCTATATATTGAGCTTCATCCCCACTTCCCCCCCCGCAAACTGCTTGAAAAGTAAAAGAAAATTTTAATTTCCAACAATTCCCCCTTCTTTTAATGTGAGAAATTTTACCCAGCTCTATTTCAGCCTGACATACATGCGGCCTTCAAAGACATGGGACAGCAAGGGTTAAGTGCACCTTCAGCTCAGCTCAGGCAGAAGATACTCTGCCCTTTTGCAGTATTGCAGCTTTGGATGCTAAAGGGACATTTTGCAAGATATTATAAATCCTCTGAGTGCTCAGTATCCCAGTGTCAGACAGGGCTTGGGTTATTGTGCTTTCTCTTGTGCTTCTGGGCCTACTTGCCAATACTCTGCGAAAGTTGCTTTGTAAAAGACTCAGCGTATTTTGGCTCTCAGGCGCTTCCTTTCGGGGCTGTGGCTCTGGAGATGTTGTCTCAGTTAGTCTTGTGTGGGCTCCAGGAGCTGATCCAGGAGGACCTGTGTTATATCTGCCAGCCACAAGTTGTTATCTGGGATAATCTAGGTCCTCTCATATGGCTTAATATGCTTGTGTTAAGTCAACCAATTCCCACATGTGGACTGTATTGATTAGGTCTCCACTGACTAGGATGAGAGTTTAGATGTTCAGGGGAGAATTGCCCTTTAGGTTCCACTTCATATATTGCATAGCTCTCCAATAGATATAAAAGGAGCCTGACATGAGCGTCTAGGTCAGATGGAAGTATCTTCACTGTAGATATCTACATCCAATGCAGTGAATCTCATTTAAGGATTGAGTGGAAGACAGATTAATCAATTATATGCCAGCTGGTGGATTTTGGGCTAGATCTGGAGTGACCCACTTGCTACATCCAGAATGAATATCCAGACTGCACCCTGCTTTGCAGTGCTTTGCTTACCAGCTGCCCACACTGCCCACGCAGTAATGTCACGTCACAAACATCAGCCAGACAACACAGCCTGGGACTCTTCGATTTGGACTCTGGGCACAGTCAGCTCATCTGAAAGAGCCTTGTGGACACACAAAGGTGGATGCTGTGAGATAACAGGGCTTCAGGTTGTCTCTCAAACTGTATTAGTTGTTGAGCTTGCCATCTAAGACAGAAGGCAATGGGCTACAGAGAGGGAAGAAACAGAAGGAATCATAGAATCATAGAATCATAGAATTGTTAAGGTTGGAAGGGACCTTTAAGATCATTGAGTCCAACCATTAACCTAACCTGACAAAAACCACTTCTAAACCATGTCCCCAAGTACCACGTCTACCCTTTTTTTAAACAGCTCCAGGGATGGTGAATCCACCACCTCCCTGGGNTCACTTGTCATTAGGGAGAAGAGGTCAATCCCCATCTCTCTACAACCTCCTTTCAGGTAGTTGTAGAGAGTGATAAGGTCTCCCCTCAGCCTCCTCTTCTCCAGGTTAAACAGCCCCAGTTCCACAGCAAGTTGGCTTTGCTCAGCATGAAGGTGTGCTAGTCAGGGCTTACACTATCATCTTCCTTCGTCTTCATGATGGTGTCCCACCATCAATGGTATCTGAATGCCTAAATATGAAGGCATCGTCCAGTTCAGCCCTGAGTCATTGCAATGGCTATATTTGGAGATGACCCCAACTTCACCAGCTAGCTCCATACTGACACTCAGATTTTCCCCAGCAGTGAGTTACCTATTGAGATCAGTCATTTTTGTTCTGTCTGTTACTTAGATGGAAAGAAGTGGTAAAGACTTTCAGAGCTGCGGTGGGCTGGGATAAGGTTTGCAAGAGTCTGAGCAGCAGCTGGCACATTGCAAAATGATTATTTCATCACTCTGGCTGTGCAGGGAGGCATTAAACACTGAGCAAGCACGCAGAGAGAAGGACTGGCAGCAGACAGGTAGCGTAGCAAGAATGTTCCTCTACTCTCCACTCAGGCAGTCCTAACCCTTGCAACATTTAAGTCTTTACAAGCACCCTGGGTGTCCAAGCTCCATTCACAGCCAACATAGATACTCAGTGCAGTTGATGGGGTGAGATTCAAGTGTCCAGGAGTGGTCACCTAGTGCTGTTTGAGCTGCCCTAAGGTGTCCTGGTGACCTTCAGCTGCTGCTCCAGAAGACACAAGTCTCCTGTATCATACCTGTGTGGATGTCCAAGGTGTCCAAGGCCAATCTGTTGACAACAGACACCTGCCTTCCATCTGTAACGGGGGCCCGTGCCCAGCAGATGTGGGCCACCTTTGCTGGAGACCTCTGAATGGAGAGGGCTCCCACCGAGGTTTTCTGTGTTTAGCCATATACCCACCTGGGAGCATCATAGTTGACCAGCCCAGTGACTGCGATCCTGACTTCTGAGCTTGAGTTTTCTTTCAAAAGGCTCATTTTGCTCATGGGAGAGGGGACTCACTCATGGAAAGCTTCTTCCAACTTGAGGCTTGTGAGTCAAAATCTGGCAGTCTACTCATGTGCTAATGGAGTTAAAACCACCCAGCTCCTGGACTCTCTGGCTGAAGACCAGACAGATGACAACCTTCAAGACAATGACATTTCAGTTACAGCAGTAAATCATAAGTCCCACTTTAAAAGAAGGCTAAACACTGTGAAATAAAACCCTTTTATTACCACGAAATGTCCAAAAAGTGAAATAACATGACCAAAATCACCCTTCATCTAAAAATAAAAGCAAAGAGAGAGTTTTCAGCAGCGCTGGAAAATACCCGAAACACTTTCAATGGGTGGGCTTGATATTGTGACTACAAAAATATTTTCGCTCAGTTTGTTTCTGGCCGTTTTGCAGCTGACAGGTTGCCAGATCTCTTGGCTGGATCCCTTCTGCTTCGGCATTCAATAAGATGGGTTTGCTACCTTACCCGTACGGCTTGAAGAGACAGTGGTGCTGCCGGACTCGGGAAAAGACCCCCCAGTAAATCTCCTAGAAATATCCCACTGTTCTGAACCACTGTAACTGTCAACAGTTTTGGAGAAACTGCCAGAGCTGCTTAAAAAACAACCAAGGGCTTCTTCTTGCTTCGGCATTTCGACCAGGGCGTAGCGGGACTGAGGAGCAGTTTTCCCCTTTTGTTTAAATAAGTGTGGCTGCTCGCAGGACGGAGGAGCACGGGAGGACAGGTCCCTGGGGAGACGCCTGCCATCCAAGGGCTGGCGGTGAGTGGTTTTGGACAACGCTCTTGGCTTGTCTCCGCCAACCTGCATGTCCCCAGCCTGGGGGAAGAGAGGTGGATCTCCTGAAGGACAGCCAAAGGGAGACTAAACCCAAAAACACAGGGGCTGGAAAGTGGTGACAGAAGTATGTTCATGTAGGCTGGAAAGACCAAAGGGGGGTGTTTTTTTTATTTTATTTTATTTTTTCAGGCTTTTCAGCAAAAAATGAAATTGGAGAACAGCAAATGTCCTTTTGGCTCAGCTCATAAGAGTCCATCTGAGCTCAGTTGCTGGTTTTGTTTCCTTCTGAGGCCATTTCACTCCTCCCTTTACTGCCTTTCCTTTGCACATAGGGATTTTTTTTTTCAAAGAGACCATGTAATTTTCAAACAAAAAGGTCATATTTGGAAAAATCCAAGGAAATCTGTTGACATTTTGGACCTGCCTTGAGAACATTGCAGGGAAATGTTTAATTTTTTCCAGAAATTTTCTCCCACCTTTTCTCCAGCCTACAGAATTTCAACATGAATTTATGAATATCTTCTGTCCCTCCCGGATCTCCATTTCCAAAAAATTCACTATTCATAAAAGACATATAAAAACAGAGAAAAGACACTACCCAGACCTGCACTTCATCCACTATTATTATGATTTCTTGTTCTTTGCCATGTTAAAAACCAATCCAACATCCTGTATGCCTTCTCAGTGGAGCCAATGGAGGAACTGGATCCAGGATGAACATCCCCAGCCCCATCCACCAACCCACGCCCTGCTCCCTCCCTTGCTTCCCATGACCACACGTTGACATTCAGCACACACCACCCTATCTCAGCCATCTCTGGCCTCCTGTTGTTGCACCCTATGCGCATATATGCAGTCCAGGAAAAGCAGATGCTCTGACATGTCATGTACTGTCAAGGAGAGGCCCAAAATGAAATGGTGGCAAGAAACTAGGAGTCAATAAGAGGATTTTTAAAATTATATTATTTTATCAGAGCATTAATTAATTAGGGAAATCAAAAAAAAAAAAAGGTGGATGGCAACATCCACAGACCACTGGGATGGCTAGAAAATGTTATAAAACGTCAACCAAAAATTAATTTGCAGGCTTCTAAAGAGGTTTCTGTGTACTTCTCTCCAAGGGGACAGGAGTGACTGCAGCCAGGGGCACAGAAACAGAGGTCAGCTGGACCCTACTCCCCACTCTCTATTTTTTTTTTTTTTTTCTCCTTTCCCTTTTTTCGCACATTATCATATCTCTCCCCTCTTAGGGACCGTGCATGTCCTTCAGTTAACTGGTTTAATATGTGTTCAAGGTCAAAGATCCTTGACTTGGGCATGTCCCCGGTCATTGCCATCAGTCCCTAAGATACGGAGGCAAGGTGGGTGACCTTAAAGATAGAGGAATAGGTTATCCCAGGGCACCTGTCACCCTAAGGATGAGGTAAACAAGCGGTCCCACAGGAGCAGAGCTAATGAGGTCTCCTGTAGATCTGCAGACGGCATCCCGATATCTACCCTCACAGTAACCCTTGCTTCACCTTCAGCTCCCCTAATGCCTGCCTCCACACACGCACAACCTCAATTTCCCAATTTCCCTCCTCCAATCGCTCCACTACCACCTCCAGGATCTCCAGAGTAAGCCCACGAGCAGCACGGCCGGGGGCTGCTTCAGGGCTGGCACCACGTTAGCAGCATTAATCAGCTCAGAGGAGCTGCTGAGCTCTCACAGGGGCCTCTCCCTCCACCGTGCACCAGTTCAGGTCTCTCTCTGCTATCTCGTTTTCCTAAGGAAGCAAACTGTCACCAAAAGGCCGTAAATAATGGCCGGTAAATCTCTGTTTTACAGGCAGAATGTGAAAAGAGTCCCCGCTTGCTTGGCACTATTTCTTCAGACCTAAAAAATACCTCCTGCAGCTCTGTCTAACAAAAACACATTCATTCCTCGCATGCCTGATTGTCATAAAGACAATAAGGACCTTATTTTGCACTGGGACTAATTGCATTAAAAAATCACTCTGGCCCAGACTATAAAGTCCCCGATTCTCCATGAAATTACCAGGACAAAGGTGTCCATGTAAAGGACAACCTGTCTGGGTTTACTCACATAGCTGCTTGATATTATTTGTGTACTTAGGAAGAAAAAACCTTTGCAAGAGCAGAGCACAGCTCAGGAAATATACGGAAGGAAGCAGGAGGCAAAATATCCATTTTTAGGTCATTTTAGAATAATTTTGCCAGCTCTTGGGAATGTCAGTGAGAAGAGATGTCCTTTGCTGCCAGAAAGAAATAACTGGACCTTAGGAGAAACATTTACTGAGCAGGAGATAAATTACAATTTCAATTTTTTAACAAAGGAGAGCAATTAAAAAGTAAAAAAGTTTGAAAACATTTTGTTTCACACCCTCCCCCTCCCATAGAACATCAGCAAGGCCTGAGGCTTGGGGAGGGCCCCTGATGGTGCTTTCCTGTGGTTCAGGCCCATCAAAACCATTTGGGGGAGTCCCACTGAGTCACCCTCTGCCCTCCAGCCTGCTGCAAGGTCCCATTGCCTGAAGGGTAGCATCCCTGCATGCCCCTGGGCATGATTTGCTCATGGGTTCACCTCACTGATGGATGCAGAGCTCTGCAAAGGCATTATTCTTCACCACCACAGGGACTTGCTAGTCCAGGAACCCAGAAAACCTCTCCTGAATGGGAGACGTCTGCTGCTGGAGCCTGTTGAGCTTCCTTTGGTTGGGCTGCCCTAATCTGGATTTATTGTAAGCCTATGCAGGGTTATCACTGCCATTGCACATCACTCAAAGACCAAGAGCAAAGGTAACAGGGCATCAGCAGCTCCTGTGGGTCAAGGTTTGGGCAGTGTGCCTTGGGAATCCTTGCTAAAGATGCACAAGGGTAGACCAGCTGCAAGCGTCTCCACCTGTGTATGATGCCTGTATGCATCTTGGGGAAAGTCTGTCCAGCCACCTTGAGCTCACTTGATACAAATGTGAGGCCACATCTTGAGTGCTGTGTTCAGTTTTGGGCCCCTCACCACAGGAAGGACATTGAGGCACTGGAGCATGTGCAAAGGGCAACGGAACTGGTGAGGGGTCTGGACGAGAAGTCTTACAAGGAACGACTGAGGGAACTGGGGGTGTTTAGCCTGGAGAAGAGGATGCTGAGGGGAGACCTTGTCGCTCTCTACAACTATCTGAAAGGAGGTTGCAGAGAAGTAGGAGCTGACCTGTTCTGTCAAGTAACAGGTGATAGAACAAGAGGAAATGGCTTCAAGTTGCGCCAGGGGAAGTTTAGATTGGATATTAGGAAGAAGTTGTTTACTGAAAGAGTCATCAGGCATTGGAACACATTACCTAGGGCAGTGGTGGAGTCCCCACCCCTGAAGGTATTTAAAGGTTGTGTAGATATAGTGCTCAGGGACATGGTTTAGTGGTGGGCTTGTCAGTGTTAGGCTAATGATTGGGCTAAATGATCTTACAGGTCTGTTCCGATCTAGGAGATTCTGTGATTCTGTAAATAGGTGATGAACTTGGTCCTTCCTTCAGCTTAACTTGCAAGCAACAGCCTCTTAAATTAGGGGAAAAGATGTGAGTGCTCCTAAAGATCGCCCCTTGCTCTTCTTGCACGAGATACAGTTCTTGGAGGGGCCTTAGGGAAGCTGAAAAGTTTCTTCTCTCTTTTGTCTTGGTGGCATAACAGGAGAGTGGAATGCCTACTGATCACTCTTAAGGAAAATTAAATAAAGGAACTGCTCCTGCCGTGGAGCGGGGGCTGGACTAGATGACCTCCTGAGGCCCCTTGTAAACATATTTTATGAGATTGCCCGATTATACCGTGAGCTGGCAATGCTCAGAAAGGATCTGCGTGAGCCTGTTACCATGGGCCAGGAGTAAGGTGCTTGCTAACGCTTAATAAGATTTAGCTGCTGTGTAACAGATGCCTATTGGGACCTGTTGGTTAAGTCTCTTTCAAAGTATTTTAATATGGGTCCTGTAATCAGTTAAGAGAGGGGATCTCTGACGGGAGTGAGGTTTAGGGGAACCTATGGCTTGCTGAGATTTGGTGTGAGGGGCCCTGCTAGACGTCAGTCCCATGGCAGCTTGGTGCCCGGGCCCGATTTTGATCCTGTTTCCATTACATTGCCCCATTCTGCGGTACGCTTACAGAGGAACAAGCAAAAGACTCAACATGTGTAGCCCAATGTGGCTTTGTGTCCAGCATGGTCTCCACAGCAAATGGATCTCAGAGGACAAAGCTGGTGGCCCCCCACCTTCTCCAGCTGGGGACACACACAGCCTTACAGCACCTCCCGTGTCCCTGAATCCAGCCCTGCCCTGGATGGAAAGGAGGGGAAAGGGTGTCTGTGACGGACAACTGCTTGCAGATCATCATGCCATGGCAACCACTCATTTGGTTTTTGCCTTCAGTAATGCTGAAGTAATGCACTGCAACTGACTTCGGTGCGTCTGCTTCATTTGGAAAGGTGGGGAGACATAGGGCAGGAGCGGGGACAGGGGTGATCAGGACCATTATCGCTCCTTATTTGCAGTGATTTGCACTACACAGAGCCCTGAGGAAGCAGGGATGCTCTAAGCTTGGCTGTCAGCAGCCCGGCTGAAAGCAACAAACGTATTTTAACCGCATCTCTAACCTCCCAAAATCATTGACCCTGGCTGGAGGGATGGGTGCTGGGCAGGGTGGAGGTATAACACAACACCATGTTGCCTGAAGCTCAGAGCTGTCCCCGGGGGGACTCTAACTGCATTCAAGCCTGACGGAAAAGAAGCGAGAATCTGGCTTCCAGCCTGCGTGTGATCACTCGAAGGGAGGAAACACCCTGGAAGTCCACGTGACGGCGAAAAAAGAGTAACTGGAAATGAAGGCGGTGGCAGCAGGGGGGACTTGCATGGTGTGATCCCTGAGATGGTGGAATAAACGACGGCCCGTGGGCAGGCAGCGTTCCCGGGTCTTGTCTGTTATTTCAGACTGTATCCGGAGGGCAGATAAATGCCAGGCCCACTTCTAATTAAGGAAACTGAGGAAGGGAAATGTGAGTGGCTCATCTCGGAGGCGATTTGTTGGGAGGAAATGCAGCTGAAGGCTTCTCAGCTATCCCGGGCACAGCCTCAGATACCCAGCTCAGACCAAGCCTGGTGAGGTCCCCACCTCTTGCTGCCTTGCTTGAGTTACTCCGACCTGGGAGCGAGTGCCAAGTATCTGGTGGGGAACCCATGCAGGACTGGCAGCGAGGGATGAACGAGATGACCTCATGGGTATTTTCCTTCCCTCTCGCACTCCTATGACTCAACTGCCCCGTTGAGCGGGAGTCGCTGCCCTGGAGAGGTTTGGTTCATGCAGTGAGACCTCGGTGAGCCAGTTGAAGTCCTCACTGCTCTAATGGGAGCTGCTTGGAGGGCAGATGGAGCCCGGGCCCTGTGCTGCAGAGAAGAGCATCTGGAGCAAAGCCGTAGGGAGGGAAGGGGAACCCCAAGCAGAAGAGGTGCTGGGTTTCCTGCAAAAAACATAATGAGGATGGTGGTGAGGGCTCCTCTGGGATGGGAAAGACTCTGCAGCGATGCAGGCAGGCTGAGTCACGGAGAAGGAAAACTTGAAGTCACCTCCAGATCCCCCTGTGGTCTAACATGCCTGGGAAGATCCTGATGGGGCGTCCGCAACAGCCTTGTGCTGTCTGAGGATGTCCGGTTGACTATGATTGCTGGCTGTCACGGGTCGGTGTCACCCGTGGGGCTGGGAGACACGGCTCACCCCGGCAGGGCCCATGGGATGCCAGACTCTTTGCTGGGATCCTCACAGGTCGTTCCCTCAACTGCCTGGCACACAGGAGCCCGTTACAGAGGCACAACGCTGGGGTTGGGGTTAGGGGGAGGATGCAGGTTTTCCACTGATGCCAGAGCAGGGGCAGGTCTGGCAACAACTGCTCTGGGGCTCCTTGCCCAGCATTGGCACTGCACCTTGGCATCTTCTCTTGATCCCAAAGAAGACGGCATGGTGCTGGCAGCGGCACCATTCCCTGGTGCGGTTAAGGCCCTTTGAAATTGTCACCTGAAATGCCAAACCCCTTGGCCGTTTGGCTGCTCTGGTGGTCCATCCTCGATATAAAACACCCCGAAGAAAAATGCCCACCTAAAAAGCCAAACACACGCCAGCGTGTCCACACTGTCCTGTGACAGTACAGCGCTGCGCCTATGTGGCACTGCCCTCTGCTGTCGGTGGCTATGGGGACACCGGCCAAGGCCACCGCCGCTCAGCAGAAACACATGGATTTTGTGTCTCCCTGGGGACTGCTGAAGGACCTGGAAAGACAAAAAGTGGCCCCGAGAGGATGTTGTGCCCAGGACCGCTGCGGGGTCCCCAAGGCATGACAAGCAGCATCCGTGGGCAGCAAAGCCCTGGAGGAGTCAGCGCCCGCTTGGGCTTCCCCTTTCCCCCAGCTGAAAGCAGAAGCGGTGACTATTTTCGGTGCTGCCTCACTTCGGAAAGAGTCGCGCACGCCTCAGAGCATCACCCCGGCTACGGCACCTTGCTCCAGGCAGAGGAAATGAGTAACGGTGAGGGTCACGCTGCCTTTCCAGGACCCTGCTCCGGCTGCGTGCCCCGGAGCTCTTCCTCGGGGCTGCCTGGAGTAACCGGAGTTTCCTTCCACGTGTTGGGCACACCGGATTTTAAGGGATGCGCATGAAGAATGACTCTTAAACTGTCTTTTCCAGCAGAGAAACACCCAGGCAGAGCCTCACAATGAGAGAGAGATATATATGCAACACCTTGCTTGTTCTCTCCTCCACCCACAGTCCTTTACTGCCTCTTCTCAAGCTGGGATTGCTCGGGTGGGAGGATGAGGACGCCCATCGTGATGCCAGAGCTGGTCCTCATCTCCCAAACTCTCCTTAATGAAAGGCCTCTAGATGGGGCTTTAATGCAATACTGCTGCTGGCT
>VZSZ01002093.1:0-15213 GCA_013398815.1 Ibidorhyncha struthersii
TTGAAACACTAGGAGGGGATAATAATCCGATTGCCGCACCACAGATACAGTTATATGTGTGTTCCCTAACTGCATCTGCATACTTTACTTGTTTTAAAATACAATATTACTGAGTTTACTGGATTCGTGGCTTTTATATTGTAGATTCAGACATGTGGCCTCAAGCAGTTGATGATGGAAGTTTCAGGAGCAAAGACTGAGCAGACCAGGATAAGAATTGAAAAGGATAAATGATTTTAAAAGACTGTTAATGTTGTAAATTGTAGTTGTGTAATTATGTTATGTGATTTTGATACTATGTAATTAAAATAATATTCTTAAAAAATTTTTTTTAGTTATTTTCTGCTACCTTTAATTTCTAATTTTCAGCTGGAGAATTTAGTAGTTGGTTTTATGGAGAATCTCTCTTTTGGGAAATTGTGTTGTATTTCAAGTTGTTAGCTTTTTAAATCCACATGGTAATCAAGATGATAGAAAAGGGAAGGTGCATGTCTTACTGACTTCTTGGTTGGTTGGTTTCTTTCTGCTTTTGAGAGGATCGAGGGGTTTGTTTGCTCTACCTTGTTCTTTCCCACCCAGGCATTTCCCTTGAAATAAAAAGTAGTAATACAGTTGTCAGGTTTGGGTTTAAATTACTATTAAAATTAAATGTAAATTTTGCAGGCACACAAAATTTGAATATTCAGGGAATGTCATACGGCTTTGAAAGACATTATCAGGCTGAGGCAAAATGTGTATATAAAATTTTGATTGAGTTTAGGAAGATTTCTGAAGTTGAAATAACTTACTATAAGACACCTCTCAGAAGCATACTTGTTCTGGAACTGTTAGGACATGGAGCCTTGAAGGGACAGGCAAAATCTGAGAAACTCATACCAGGAAAATAAGTATTTCTGTACTATAAGGGACTCTCTCAGCATGAGCAATGATTCTTAGAATATCTGTGGTGTCTGCAGAAAGTAAGCATTATCAAAATCCTGTATGTAAATACAAACATAGGTTATATTTTAAAATTACTTTTCTCCCTAAAAAATGTGTTTCATCTCTTTTAAAATATTTTTAACGAGGATGTTTGCCAAATAATACTCCTGAAGAAAGGTATCTAAATTTATCTGGATCCGTGTATTAAAAATAGTGGATGATGAAGGAACTCTCATGCAGGGTCTTACCTAAAAATAGTACAATTTGTGAACTGGAGGTAGGCAGGGAGAGCTGTGCACATTTACCTACAGAAGGTGCATTCTGATACCAGAGACAGATGGGGACAGATGCAGCTGGAGCTACAGCTCTAATAATGACTACAAGGCTTAAGTGAGTACTAAGGGCTAAAATTTTCTAATCCCTAAGGAGATTTAGAAAAAGTTATATTCTGCAATACATTTATCACTTTTCTAAAAAAATTGATCCATCTTTACAGATGAGTATTCTGAGTCTTACCTACCCTGGCTGTGAGCTGTTATTTTTACATTAAGTGTGTTTTTTTTTCAGGATAAAGTGAATGAATATTGTTGCTATTTATGTGCTCTTTGTTCTTAGAGACCCCTTCATTTTTATGCCAGAAGTCTTGTGAATGTTTGGTACATAGAGTTAAAACTAACAAACCATAATGTAACTTGATAATCATAAAAACTAAAACAAAACCCGCCATATGTTCCATGCAGAATTTCATTTGAATATATATCTGGTAGATTTGTGACCTCGCTTTAAAACATGTTTCAAGGCATGTTTCACTGCAAGGAAAAGGTGGACTAGCTGCTTCTCTTAGTGTATTTGTGAATAAGATGCTGCAAACAGCAGAAAGAAATTTTTTGGTCCAGTCTCTTTCTTAGTATAGTGTATTGTATACTTTGTGTTGAACATTCCTATAATATCAAGCTTTCCCTTGAGAATATAGTAGCTTGATTATTTTGTTGTTGTTGTTAGCTTTTATTTTACTAGCTAAAGCTAGCAAACTGCTATAGTAATCTTAAATAATCTTTATTGCTAGCATGCATCATCTTTCTTGATCACAGTTGTCCAAAATTCTATACCATATGTCAGATGCGTAAGCATTGGTGCAGAAGACTCACCAGTATTCTTCCTTAGGTCAGAGACAGATGTTTGTTCAAGAAAATGAAATGACACGGAGATGCAAAGAAGAAATTTTAAATTAAATTCAATCCAGACAGGAGTCAGGCTTATTAAAGAAAATATTTCTGAGTATCTGTACAAATAAAGATAATCAACACAAGACTTTGTTTTCTAAGGAAATGAAATATATTTAATTTAATGTAATTATTATTTGTATTATGAATGTCTGTAATCAGAGATATAAAATGTAAGTTTATTCTCCTTGGCTTTCATTTAGTGGCCCCTGTCTGTCTCTCTCTTGTTTCAGAAGATACTTTTGCAAAATGTACTAAGGAGTGTGATAAGATTAAGTAGGTGGGTGGCTTTTGGGAGTTAATATGCTGGTGAACTCAGGCTAAGAATACTTCTCCAGTTCTAGTCAGTATAAAGGCAAGAGGTTTCTTGACCCTTTGGTACGGATTAAAGAGAAGTTTCTTTTTTCCTGGATGCTGCCTGTTTTCTAATAGTATTAGTATCAGTACAAAAAAGAGGTATCATGAAATGAGCTTCAGTGTGACACCAATTATTTGGAAGTAATGAACTTCTAATGTCTGTGCTCTTGCCCATTGGTAAATGTAAAGTAGCTTTCCTCTTGTTGATTTAGAAGAACAGAATTAAACTTTCTTGAACGCACACAATTGTGTAAATAGCTTGTGACAGACTAAATTAATTTCTTATCGGATGGGACTAAAAATAATGTATCTTGAAACACAATCCAAAGATATTTTGGAGGAACACCTAAACATGAGTGGTGTTTCAAAACTGTAGATTCTTTCTTCAGGAAAAAGAATGGAACATGTCCCACTAACTTAACTGATTTTTTTTTTTAACTTAATACGTTTTGTTTGTTTGTGTTTTGCAGGATACAAAATTATGGATAATAATGGAATATCTGGGTGGAGGCTCTGCCCTTGATCTAGTAAGTAAATTATGTATGATTTTTGTTATGTTACCTCACATTATTTTTCTATCTTATAATTCTGGAAACTATAATATGTCATTTGGCTATGACAATGTTTGGTTCCAGTAAAGGAGCAAAAGTATTTGTCAATGCCAGGAAAATGTTATTTTCCATGAGGCAAGACTGATTATTTGTATTGATGGAAGGGAACTAAGCAACAGAATATTGGAAACAGGATATAAACATCTTGGAATGCTAATCTTCAGTCAGCCAGAGAGTACTAGTGACTGAAAATAGTTTGGTTTTTTTTTTCTGTCTGTTAATCCTGCTACCACAACTCCTCCTAGTGTATACATTTTAGTGTATCTTCCCTACCATCACCACCCCCAGACACAAACAAAACTTCCCCTGTTTGAAGTCTCGCTAATGTCTAAATAGACAGAAAGACAATTCAGGCTGGTATTAAAAAATATATTTCAAAGAAATTGCAGGAGCTGTGGACTCTCTTGAGGGTAGAGAGGCCTTACAGTGAGACCTGGGCAATCACCAACCATATGAAATTTAACCAGAGCAAGTGCTGCATTCTGTACCGGGGACAGAGTATCAGGTTTTGAATCATAATTCAGAATGTTCAGTGCAGATTGTTTTCTGTGACTGGAACCAAACAAAATTGCACACCATCTTGTATTTATTGTGGATTTTAAAAATAGTATTATAGAAATAAAAATGGATGTTTTAAGTATGTGAAAATTGTCATACCACTTGAGACAGAATGTCTCTAGCATAGTTTGCTGTTCTCAACTGGGGCAACTAATAAATGATTGAGGAAAGAGCAAAAGGAAAAAGGCCAGTGTAGAGGGATTCTGCTGCTCACATCCATAAGACAGGACAGGGTAGTAAATGCAGGTTTCCTGCAGTTGTGCTGCCATATTTTAATTGTAATTACCTTTTGGAACCTATTTATTCCTTTAGTTTCCACATCCTGTTAGTAGGAGTTCTGTGGTTGTGTAGAAATCTATAATGTTCCCAATAAAGATATGCTGAAAAAAGCTTATTTATTGTTGTAATAGTTTTTTTCCTGACAGAAGAGCTATTAGAAACTGGGTTTGCTTTTATAAATTAATTATTACTTTCTTCACGCTTCAAAAAAGTATAAAAGAGCAGAAAGAAAACATGTTATCATATTTTCTTGTCTTTTTTTTTAATCACACACATTTCACTTGTGTGATGACTGCATGTTTATTCCCCAAGCCTGTTGCCTAGAACTAGTACAAAGTCTTTGGTCACATCCTAAAATGTTATTGAAGAAATTGCACCACAGAATTGAAATCATCATGTAAGTGTATATTAAGCACCTTGTGTGTGCTGCATTCATTTTCCATTTATGTTCTGCTGCATGTTTTCCTAGTTCTACCATGCACATTACGGTTCTCAATGGGAATCTGGTAGGACAACAGGCACACTTTATTATGTATCCATACTTGAGGCAAGACTGAATGGGAACCGTGAATTCCATGTTCGAAGTGTATATGTGTCATGTTAGCCTGGTGTTTTCTGTACTTGAATATGCACTGGCTTTTTTAAAGATCACGCCTCACAAGAGAAAGTACATTTACTGCAATTACATGTACGTTGTTGTTCAACTTTGAGTATATTTTAGGTTTGTGGCTGAGGTACAGGCAGTAATATTCTCAGCCTTAGTCTGTTTTCACTAACTTCCTCCTCACTACGGTAAGCTAACATCTGACAAAAGAGGTTTTTGCCCATTAGATGTGCTGTATCATGTTGCAAGTCTCGAACTGGCACTTGCAGCCTAGCTGGAGCAAAGCCTTGAGAACGTTTCAGTGGGTTTCAGGGAGTGGCAATAATCATGCATATTATCAAAGCTAAAGAAAAGCAAAACGGATTGTAAGTAAAACTACAAAGGTAAAACAAGTATGTTGTCTGCATTACATGAAATCTTACCTCTATTCCTACCTATTAGCTGAGGATTTGAGGCATATATTTTAATTTTTATCTGAAATGCTTTTTTTTCTCATGGAGTGAAGCTTCAGAGATGTAACTTTTTGATTGGGTTTCAGTGACTGCTATTGTGGAGTAACCTAGAATACTGGAATATTTCCAATATTAATTATTGTCCACAAAGTTTCAGAGTCTCTCTCTGAATGCCCTTTATTTGTTAAGAAGCCTCTCTAGGTAGTGACCTTTCCTCTGTCCCTTTAGATTTAGTGGCATACTGGGTTTTAGAATTTCTGTCAGATGTAGAGACCTCCGAGATCTTCTGCCACTGCTGTTTCTTCTTGTAAGAATTAAATTACTTGGAACTTTTAACTCTAACAATTTGCAGATTTATACCTTCCGTTTTATAGGAAAAAAGTTAACTTTTTTTTTTTTTTAATATGCAACGCTCTGTCAGCCTAGCAGTTTGAGTTGTGTTTTGGAGCGCTTCACAAAATCCCATGCAGTATATAGTAATAGGATATGTGATTGATGTGGTGCCTTATATGACTTAGTTTCTGTCTTGGACTTGGAGACTTGGATCCATATAGGCCCTGTGGAGTTGCACATCTAAGTTCAGTATAATGTTAATAATCAGATTACAGTGTAGATGCTTTTGAAAGGCAAATGACCTGACTACAAAGCGGTAACTTGAAACTGTGTCTTTATGGAGCCTTTAACAAACTTACAAAAGTGTTTTAGATAACTGAAGTATTTCTTTGCCTATTGTTCATAAGGCTACCTAGTTTAGAACTATGTATTTTTTTTAAAGAATATTCTGGGTTGTATCTCATGTTATGAAGCTAGCAAATTGGAAGTTTTGAGGTGTGACAGAAGGAGCAATTTCTTTCTATAGTCACAGCGTTATTTGTTCTCTCTGTTTCTCCTTTTATATATGTGTATACACACACTTATACAAAAAAAATATTAATTGTGTCTCCTAGTTAGAACCTGGCTCACTTGATGAAACACAGATTGCTACAATATTGAGGGAGATACTAAAAGGACTTGATTACTTGCATTCAGAAAAGAAAATCCACAGAGATATTAAAGGTAAATTGGTTTTTATTTGTATTGTAATAATATTAGGAGAGCTCATGCAGTATAAATGAACACCCTTACAGTGCTGAATGTCTTAATTTCCATTATTCTTGTTTATTTCAGCTGCTAATGTATTGCTGTCTGAACAAGGAGAAGTAAAATTAGCAGATTTTGGAGTAGCAGGACAACTAACAGATACACAGATAAAGAGGAATACCTTTGTTGGAACACCATTTTGGATGGCACCTGAAGTAATAAAGCAATCGGCATATGATTCGAAGGTAGGGTATTTCAAGGCATTAGCCAAAGTCCCTTCCTTTTTAAACTTGAATTACATAGGTTGGTCTTAGGAATGTAGCTAATAACTTTGGCTGTATGTAGATGAGTATGTTAGCAGCTAAAAACTGCTGACAAGGGAAGAAACTTTCCTAATTTGTATCCAAACCTTAAGTTTCCTAGTGTATTAAGCCCATCTAGATGGCAAGAAATATTACAATATCG
Organism: Ibidorhyncha struthersii; assembly: GCA_013398815.1. NCBI lineage: Eukaryota > Metazoa > Chordata > Aves > Charadriiformes > Charadriidae > Ibidorhyncha > Ibidorhyncha struthersii. The sequence goes on from VZSZ01002093.1 coordinate 6,551, forward strand.
ACAAGTACATCCTGTCACCTTTTATCCCACTCTATTGATGAGACGAGAGCAAGTATATATAAAATAGTAATAAGCTTCCACTTGTATTTAGAAAAAAATAGTCAGCCACACTGTTGAAGAATATGGATTTGGTGGGTGTGAAAGTGTTGTTTGAAAGTGCTGTTACTCATCTGTGGAAGAATGTGTTGCGTAGGTCTATGCTACTTTCTGGCCACGTTCTTTTATGCGGTACAGGGAGGGTTTAATGTTTAATATCAAATTTACTTATTTGTACATATTTACATTACACAAGATTTTGAATTAGCAGAGTGGTACAACAGGGTACTGAAATTGCAATACAAGCACGATGTGTCAATTGTAATATACAGTCGGATCACAATGGAAATGTGATTCCCATTACTGATCTCCATGTGCTCACCAGCATGGCACCGGGTGTCTCCAGTTGCCAGGAAGGAATATGTGCATTGAAACCAGCTCAAGCCCATTGCTCTTTTCAAAGTTTATTTTGCTGGTTACTCAGTTTTCGTACTTCTCTTAGGGTGAGCTACATGTACACCTCCTCGCTGCCTTCCCCCATGCTGGTCTGGCTAGCTCAGTAAGACATTGCTTTACTGATTATCTCGGGGAAGGCAATTTGTACAACCTGATGACCCACTGGTACAGCTGTATATCTGAAATAAAGGTCACCCTCGAATCCCACTTGTGTTAAGATCATCTTGCTTTATGATAATTAGCAGTCATTCCTTATGGTCTTTCCTGAACTCATTTTTCTTGCCCATCTCCTCTCATCCCTTGTAGGGATTTGTTGATTAGTCACATCTCCGTGCAATGAGACAGGTTGGCGTGTTTCTTTCCACGCTCATCCATGTAAGGACTTGCTGATACTGACTTTGGCCTAGATTGTTTGTAGTATTACTTGCTTCCCTATTTGATATCTTTCTGTAGAGAGGCTATTTAAAAATAACTAGCAGAGCTTGATAGAGCCTCTAGAAGCTTAAATGACTCCAAACTCCCAATTTGAAGGGTGAGTAAACCGTTTTTGTTATGGATGGTGTTTTTTGGTTTGTTTTGGGGTGTTGGTGGTTGGGTTTTTTTTGAGGTTTGGCTTCTGGGAATGATTTTTCACTTGAACAGAGCATGATTCAGTCCTCAGGTTTTGAATTCCAGCTGTTTTGGTCTACAATGTCATGTGGACATAAAAAGGTCTTGGATACTTGATCAGTTCCCTAGGAGGCCAGAGCTCAAATTTTGAGTGAACTAGAGATACTTACTTGTGTCTGTGAGCCATGTGGCACTTAGAGACCAGACTAAATTGTACAGACAATAGTTTTGCTGTTGTTGCACAACAACCACTTGAGAAGGCCTGTTTGTTTTAAGATAGTCTTATGCGTATGTGAGAACACAGACATCCAAAGCTATCCTCATTTTCCTTCCATAAGCTGGCCGTGCTTAAGAGGTGTTAAGCAGGACTGTCCACTTCATAGCATGCTCCCGGTGAGGTGCAAGCAATTTTCATTACGTGGTTTCTGTGTTACCCAGTTTTGTTCTTTGCCTTGTTGAATCCTCTTACTTCCCCACATGCTGATCGGTTCCCGATAAAAGCTTGAAAGTGCGCTGTAACACCACCTTGGGCACAGTTCATCCACATCTTTCCTCATTCACTGTACGCCTCACACCAACAGTTAAATTGTTTATTGCTCCTTTTCTGATTGGATTGATATCTTTGCTCCTGCTGACTGTTGAAATAGCACAACTGGGAAAGGCAAAGCAAAATTTAAGTTATGACATAAAACTACTAACCAGGCTAAAGGAAGGCAGAGGCATCCTGAGGTCTAACACCACTAGTTATTGCTATAAAGCTTAAGGTCTCCTATTGATTCAGCATTATAAACACTTGTCTTAATATTATGGGCAGTTGGTGGATTTCCTGACCATGGCTTACACTGTATTATCAACATAACGAATGCAAGTATATTGATTTCCACTTTAAGCAGTTTCGGATATTAAGATATAGTTACACCTCCTCTGAATTCAGATGTGCTTCTGAGTTAATCATTCTGTCAAACACAGGTTTCAGAATTGAAGAGACAAACTTTTGGGCAATTTCCTTGTGGGAATACCTTAAAATGCTTTTGGCTAGAACAGAATATCTTTATTGTTTTTGCATTACTTTATAATATTTTAACATTCAAGTTAATGTCTTGTAAGATTGTGTAAAAGTAACGAATACTTAACATAAGATGTTGATTTTGAATATAGTCTATTTTTCTTCCCCAAATGCATGTTATGGGAATGTGTATATATAATATCTTTTATCTTTTGTTAAGGTAGAGAGGCAGGTTTTTTTAATAGATAAAAAATGTCATTTTTGAAAAATGCTGGTTTAATTCAGGATTTGACAAATGCATACATTTTGTGTACTTTTCTTTTAAAATATGTGGAAAATGAACAATGTCAAAACAAGTCCCAATTTATGTTCCCAAAACTGTGCTCTTGAGATCATGTGAGGCTTTTGGGACTGTTTTATGCATATCTGAACTGTGTATTCCTTATCTGCCATACAGAATTTGCCTATCCCATTCTTGCTTTATTTAGTCTCATTCCCAAACTGTTTTGTGTCCTTAAGATATTTCTATTATTCTTCCTCAGACCATATATTGCAAGGTATATTTACAAGGCGTTCCAGCACTTGTCTTTATTGCCTAAAAAATAGTCAAAGTATGTGATTTTTGACATAGATACTAAAATTTCAACAGCTTCTATCAGACTTTTCTATATAACAATTCAGACTCATATATTTGAGAACATAAGATTTCCAGATGGCTTGTGTGAGAGAGTAAGCTGCCTATAACATCTGCATTTTGATGTGGTCAGTAGCTAATCTGAGAGGCGTACTTGATAGTAAAAAGTTCAACTTTCGTTTTCCCTTGTAGTTATTTAAAAAGTCAAAGTAATCCATGGGGGTAATAGTTGCTTTAGCAACTAGATTTTATCAGCCATGAGACGGGGAAAAATAGTGAAATGTCAAAACATGACTGTAATAGTGATATTAAAGCTACCACCTGTTTTTTTAAACTTTTTTTTTGTGTTTTTTTTAATTATATTTTCCCATACCATTTATTTCCTTCTCTCCAAGCTATTTGTTCCTTGATATAATGTCCTTATAGGATCTTTCCCTTCTTTCTAATTTGTTACTTTGGCAATCGTTCTTACTTCTTCCTCCTGTTTTGACTCTTTATCTGAAAGTCAGCATCTTTTCTTATCTGCTTCAGTTTTCCCATATCTAGTTCTCTGTCCTTTCTACTCTGTAACTTCTAATAGAAAATTAAATAATTTTAAAATTGCACTTAGCCTGTTTTCTCTGATGTACAAGAGCTTCAAAGTCAGTCAAATTTTACTCATTACAATGGAAGAGGAGAGGCTTATGGCAGTACTGTAATAAATAGTAGTTACCAGTGATTTGCTGACTCTCATCTGAATTTGGAAGAATAATTTTTGTTCAAGATTTGAAACTGTAAAAATCGTAACATGGTGAAACTTGGTGACGATATAGTGTCATCACTTCTTAAGGTCATGCTTTTCCCTCCTCATTTGGAGGACTGATTTGCACCTGTTCTGGGGTTTCATTGTCACAGAGAAGGGCATCCTAGAAATGCCTAGTTGGATACGCATGCTCGCATCCCTGTTTTGAGATCCTTGTTAATCTATGAAAGGAGAGGTTACACTTCCAGGGGAATTTGGGTGTTTTATTCTTGATGATTCCATCATGAATGGGCTTCTAAAACCCATCTTGGACTACAAAGACTTCAGTGTGTGGCCATCTTTTGGGGACTTTTTCATTCATTTTTTGTGGAGGGAAGTCCTTTAGCAGTATAAAGTTATAAATATATGAGGGGAAAAAAAGGAAGTATTTATATATGTGTGTGTGCGCACCTGTGGATATCTATGCACACGTGTACATATACATTTTATTTTTATGCTTATATATACACATGCTCCATCTGTGACTGAAAGTCTGGCAGAAGGTCTGCCCCTTTATATGGCTTTAACACATTCCTTCTCAGAAACTGAAATTCAGAATAAATTAGAAATAATAATGCTCAGTTGTTAACATGAAGACTCATCTTCACAGGTGTAATTTTTCTTTCATAACCAAGAAAAGCTTTCCTGCTAGAGGGAACTTACGATTATACTCAGACTTGAGGAGAGCTTATCTGATAATGCTGTTATTAAGATAAATGAAACTCAGAGCTCATATACTTACCTAAATCATCTGTATTCGGTGTGAGATGGCAGTTCTGTAATGTGGATTAACAAAACATAATTTCATAAATTTGATGGTATGCTAATTGGCTCAGGGTTTTTTTTTTTTTTTTTCCATACTTAACTTGAAAAATGAAGTAACCAAGCTCTTAACAATAGAATACTGTCTGAACAAGGAAGAAGGAGCTTGTTTTCAGGCATGCACTGTAGCTGTGATAGTGGAATGGATGCGTACATTGCAGCTATCAGTCTGTAGTCTCATATGAGTTAGTCAAAGATAACCTAGCACGTCAAATGAGCGGAGACAGATGGATTAGGGGGACACTTAGTAAGGACAGCAGTGATAAAATCTCTGTCCAGTACCTGGAAATAGATCTGTTTACAGCGTAGCAAAGTTCCAAATGCTTTTGTTTGGGAGTAAAACTAGACAGCTCACTTCAGATCTTTCCTGTTTTCCTGAGAATAAGTCTTTATCCTGCTTTCACTTCAAATAAAACAGGAAAAACAAAACATAAATATTTTTAATTGATATCTTGTCCTTTGGAACAGACGTTTCTGTGAATTTTTTTTTTTCTTTCACCTTTCTGAGGGATTTATTCATCCATTCTTTTGACTTTTAGGTCTGTTATGTCAGCAGAATGTAGAGAATTATGATGCATTGCTTCACATTTCTTTAGGCAGATTTGGCAATAGGATTTGGATCCAGGGAGGCAGTGTTCCCTAGAAAGAGTAGCACGTTTTGATGATGAAAACCTTTGAAACGAATAATCTTCCCCCAAAAACCAATATGCATGTTGTGGCATCCAGTAACAATGTGAGTCCAACTCATCAATGAAATTAAATGGTAGTGGATCTAGCACTGGTCTCTGCATTACTTGATTTGTCCCTCTAACTCAGCAGTGAGCCTTTGCATCTGCGTTTTGTATAGGCATGACTTCTCTAAGTTTGATTTAGATTAGGCCTTCTTGGTCTACAAGACATGGCTCACAGGAGAAGGTCTACAAAGCAGATCAGGTAGAAAAGTGCTGTCAATATTTTAGAAGCTACTTGGACCTAATACTTAACTGGATGAGATCTTGGGCTGAAAAAGTTGAATAATACTGTTCTAGACTGCATTTCTTTATTCTGTGAACAAGAATGTTATACAAGATGATGTTAAACCCCAGGAAAATTATATTCTAACGTATTAAATTTCTGATGGTTGTACTAGCTGATGCTTGTTGGGGAAAAATCTTGTGCATGTTATAACATTTTCCTTTATGCCAATATTTGAGTCTTGCCCATACTTACATAGTATACTTGAATATGGTGGATAAAGTGCTAGTTTATAACAACTCTACCATTACTGTTTAAAAATATTTGTGTTTCAAGATCAGTTATAGCTGCTGGTGTAATAGTATTTACTTCAAACATTTTTAAAACTATACAGCAAAAGCAGTTCTACTTAATAGAGTAAAAACAACCAAGGAAATACGTGTACTTTATTTTATGTGGTTAACCACATAAACCAGACCATGTTAACAAAAACAATTTACATAAAGTAATTTAGAGTAATGGTTCAAAATCTGCCTTTGCAAGCAGCACTGTGTTTTCTTTCTCCAACCTGATCTTAACAGCATTGTTTCTTACAGGCAGATATCTGGTCATTAGGCATAACAGCCATAGAACTTGCAAAAGGAGAGCCACCTCATTCAGAATTACATCCAATGAAGGTTCTGTTCCTCATTCCTAAGAACAATCCACCAACACTGGAAGGAAACTTCAGTAAATCCCTCAAAGAATTTGTTGAGGCCTGCTTAAACAAGGACCCAAGCTTTGTGAGTTTCATCTGTTAGTCAATGTATAGTAGAGAACTTGACTGGTTTACATGAATTACATGATTAAGTGAATTTCATCTTTGCAAATATGGGGCAACATATTTGCCAGCATATTTTTTTTTTTTTTAGACACTGTATATATTTAAAATCTCATTTGTATCAAGACTGAAGTCTGGATCTTTTTATAGTGAGTCACTTAACACAAACGCAGTTAAAAAAAATTTATTTTTTTTTTTCCTGTTAAGAGACCTACTGCAAAAGAGCTCTTAAAACACAAATTTATTTTACGAAACTCAAAGAAAACTTCCTACCTGACTGACCTTATTGATAGGCACAAGAGATGGAAGTCTGAACAAAGTCATGACGACTCCAGTTCTGATGACTCAGATACGTAAGTTTGATTTTGTAAAATATCCTTTGTAATTATAGGAGCCAAGTAGTTATTTTTAGCACGTGTATTCCTGTGGTTTGTTGTTTACAGCTTTTCAGCTTAGCAGCCTAGTAAACTAAAGAAACACTGATTTCAGTGTTGCAAGGGATTTCATGCAAATCACAGTCACTGGGAACAATTCTTCTGGCCCATTCTATACTACCTTCTCTTTTCTGTAGGGTCTAGGGTCCTTCCTAGATGTAAGGCCAACTGTTACTCCTGTCATGCAGGTAGCAGTGTGCACATGCACTGTTGCTGTGTGTACGCCTGGCTGCCTAAGGAGGGAAGTTGTCTCCTTGGTGGCGGGTTGTCCGTCATTTTGGCTATCTGAGTAAACAGACAGAAGCATGTCCTTGCATATAAAAGAGGGTTAGTGGGCAATGCTTCTGTGATAATGGGGTTTTGGAGTACAAACCATATTACCTGGGTTTTTTTATGAGAGGGCTTTGTAGGGTTTCTTTTTTCCTAACCTTCCAGAAAGGCTGGGCCATTACATCATGATAGTCATGAAATGTCAAATTAGTTATTGAAAAGGGAGAAGGTTTTACAAAACTTCCAGATTTCTTTCCTTTCCAATTCTTACTTCTCTCCATCAAATTTTGATGGAGCTGTTCAATAGGTTCATGAGTTGGTTTCCTAAGGAAACCAAGTTACCAAGTTATGACTCAACAAAAAAGTTAATTTTGTTAGTCTAAAAGTAATTTTGAAAATAGTAAGTATCATCAGATTACACACTTTTGAAAATCAAGTTAAGGGATTGCTACAATGTATTCACAAATGGATTAAATTCCTCATAATAAAGAAAACGTAACTATTCTTTGCAATTCTGTTCTGTGTGCTAATGGCAAGCATCAGGCTGGTTATGATTTCGTGGCTGCCATTGCAGCTGTGTATTTGTTCCTACATTATTAATGGTTTCATGCCTTCCAGTGATCACAGTTTCAGCCCCAAACCAGCTCTGATTTGGAAGGTAAATTATCAGTCCTAAAACTGGTCTGAGATCTAACTGAACTTTGAGGTTACAGTTCACTGTTCCTGTGGACCAGCTTTGATAGCTTGGCATAGGAGAATAGTGGAACTAGAATGGTTATTCAGTGCTCGTGAGACAATTGAACGTTATGTCTGAGCCTGCTTTCCCCTCCTCCGCTTCCACAGCAGCCCTTATATTAGATGTGATAAAAGGGTGAGTTGATTTGGCATGCTGGAATACTAACTTTCCAAATTGATCAATATTTTCCTGTTGGATCAGCTTGCTAGAGCTAATGTATACGAGGAAGGTAGAGCTGCCTCTTTCAGTGACGGCCAGAAGTTCTGTGTGACTTCAAGCAGAAATCTTGGAGAATTTCCTTATGCTCATCACATGCTTTTTGACTTGGTAGGCTGTGTTAAATACTTTTTGTACGATGGCCAATAGTTGCCCTTTTAATTGGTGGGTTTCTTGCAAATCACACTTAATTCACAAATCAGAAAGAAATAAACTTAGGGAAGGATATTTATGGTAGTGAGAGGAGATGTGTAATGCAGCAACTGATTAGTATCAGCATAAATATTTTTGTTCTTTTAACTTAGCAGGAGTTATAGGAAAAAAAAAAATTACTATGCCACCCACAAAAAATGAGGTAAAAGATTGATTTATGGTGATGTAGTTTGTTAAAGCCATGCTGTATCTGTACTTTTTTAGCCCATTTTTTTTGAAGTGGGGAATTGACCTTGCTAGTGGGCTAGGGGTGAACTGTCTTCCCCAAAGGTATTGTAAGCCAGTGTCTTAGCTGTTTTTCTAGGCAAAATGAATTAGGTCTCCTAATTTTTTCCCCTTCCCTAATGATTTGAGATACTCTGCTAAAGCCTGTTTTCAGATAGCTATAAAACGCTTCATGTTACTTGTTTACATAACTTGGGAAAATGTTTTCAATCTCTAATGCCTCTGTTTTTGAAGTTAATTTAACATTTAGTGAAGAATCTTGTTTTTTTTTTTAATTTCCGCAAACAGTAAATGACATTACTTTTCATACGTGTCTTTACCTATGGGCTTGCACAATAGAATCCTGATTTTGGTTTTGACTGTAGATTTTGTTTAGCATGTATATTGAATGAACATGGACAAGAAGGTGTAGGTAATAAAGCTTTTCCTCTTCCCCCCCCCCCCCCCCCCC
>VZSZ01002093.1:15233-45341 GCA_013398815.1 Ibidorhyncha struthersii
AGAGAATGGAGCAGCCCAGCCTTTGGAGTTGCAAAGAAATAAGGTGCTCAAAATATTGACTATATTATAGTAGGAGATAATTCTTGCTTTAATAATTTAGGGGGGTGATTTTTATTTTACACCTTTAAAAGCATTTAAATTGTAAAATTTTCAGAACTCTTGCAAAAAATGTATATTCCACAGTTGCCTTTCACAAGACATTTTGAGTACGTCTTGAAGTTTGAGCATTCTGTAAATGTGTCCTTTTTCTGTAGTTCATGAAATATGTACCAAAATATTTTGTAGTTTGTGAAATGTTAGCACTGGAGGAAGACCAGGCAATATTTTATTTTAAAAATCTTCCTTCTGTAAAGTAAACTTAAACCTGTACAATACAAAGCTAGGCTGGGGTTTTGGGTAAGGCATTCTGGTCTTTTAGGGAAAAAGACTATAATGTAGCAAAGAATAGAATATGCATGCGCAAAAAGACCCCAACCAGAATAAGGGAAGTTTGGGAGCTGCTGCATCGTCTTTTCTGCAGCCTGTGTGGCTAACCTGGCTGTGAAAATTCTGTGTGTGTGCTCTTATCAGAATTGGAGAATACAAGAAAAATATTGTGTCATGTGGGAGGAACCTAGTAAATATCAGCACGTCTGTGATTTAGTACATGCTCAGTGGGATTGTGGGGTTGAGGGAGGTAATATTGAGCTTGCATGTATTTGAGGTGCCGCAGTCTCAAATTTTAATTCAGCCTCCATTTTCCACAGTGCTTTGGAATAATGTGTTGTAGAACTTTTTACATATTTGTATATACATAGAAACTATTTTTTTCTTTAACTAGAGACAGAATGCAATGAGGATGCTTTTTTTCAGAAATAAAATTGGTCAGGATTTTGTTTTCTTTAAAGGAAAAGGATATTCCAAAGAGGCCTCTATCCCAATGCCTGTCTACAGTTATATCCCCTTTATTTGCAGAGGTAAGTTATTGCTTTAAAACTTAGCAATTCCAGGATTTATGTCTCTGAAAAATACGATGAATGACAGCTAAGGTTTCTACAACCCATTTGGAACTTGATGTGTCGGAGTTTTAGCTGTACCCTTTTCTTTCATGGGTGTCTGCTTTTGAGATCTCTGTTTTGCTTCTAACAATACTTCATATGCGTGGTAGCAACATCAACCATGCTAGCCTAAAGCAAGGAACATGAAAAGCAAAAAGGTATGTAAATATTTGGATTGTAGCATTCCATTTTTTGGACATTGTTTTAGCTCTTCATCTGCCATTTTATCTGTTACAAATTTAAAGTTCTTCAGTGTTCCAGAATATGGCTGCAGACCAGATCAGCAAGAAATTAACTTTTGATTTTCAGTGTTGAAAACTCTGGTTTGTTCCCATTCTGAATTTATTTTTTATTTTTTTTTTCCAAATACTTAAAAACAACTTTAAAAAATCATATGAGGGGGAAAACAGAGATTTATGAAGATGTGATTATTTTTAAAAGTTGATAAAACTCTAAGAAACAAAAACTGCCCTCTTGCCCTAGCTTTGATATGATTTTTTTTAATTTAAATAATGATTTTAACCATTGTAACTGTTACAGAAATAAAGTTAGAGACATTGTTCTAATAAAAGGATGCTATCCTAATTTTGTTTTAATGAATAAAGTCCGGCTTCAGAGGATTATCATAGAACTTTGCATGCTGCTCACTGAGAATATAAAGTACAGTAAAGCTATTAAACTTGTTTAAAGGAGATGACCTCTGTATTGGTTATTCAGACTCCAGTATTAAGTCAGCCTGTCATTCTCCTTTGTGAAGTGGAGAAACACTTCAAACAGGGTGGGCTTTTTTTGGTGTTTTCCATTGCAGTTCTTTATGTATTACCCACTCTCTTGCCTCTGAGAATTTTCTTTCAATTCGTTACCCTCCCATCTCCCAGACATTTTTCTGGTTGTTGTGTATCTCCTTTAGGTCTTCCTTCTCCTTTTCCAATACCAAACATGATACAGGTCCTGCACCTGCTGTTTTCCACACTCCATCTTCCATTTTTATCCTTTCTTTATTTTTCATTTTCTTTCCACCATGCCCTTTATTACCTATCTTCTAGATAACTCTTGCTCTGGGTTCTTCCTTCCCATGCAGTTGCTAATTAGTTGCTGTGTTATTTTTTGCTTTTCTTGCTTCCTGTTTTCATTTTAATTACCACTTGCTGATCCCTGTGGGTATATGATTCCCCTAGCAGCAACACAAACATTTTTCACTGCACTCTTAAGATTGCCATTTACTTCTCTCTCTATGGCATTTACAGGCTACAGAAAGATTTTTTTCCTCACACACTTGTTTGTTCTATCTTTTCACGTTATTGGAGAATATTCTTGGTCTGGTATCTGCCGTTTGGTTTGTACTTTAGATTCCTCTTCCATGCACCTTCTGGTGGATAGCTGTAACTTTCCCAAACTGTTCCAGAATCTCATTGCAGGGTTTCTTTTTTCTTATGGGCTTGGCTACTGTCCCTGCTGTCTGGAGGAAGCCTTATGTTACACTTCCAGTGTTGCATTTGTTTAGCATTCAAACCACAGATATCTGCACCTTCAGGGATTATTGCTAGCTAAATTAGCGAGTTAGTCCATGGAACTCTTCCAAAAAGAGCAAAGCTGGTCATTAAGAGCTTTTTGTCATTATGGAGACTTCAAAGCTTTTGGCACAGAAGGCAGGTGTAAAAACCAACTGCTGTCCCCAGGTAATCATAGAAGGGAAGTTTGTGCTCTGCATCCTTCTTCAGTGGAACTCTAATACCGCTTAGGAACCTTGGCTGAAGATGTTTGCTCAGCTATGGGGCCCTGCCGTTGCTGGTGGTAGTCTGAAGCTTGGTGCACTTCAGCAAAGCAGTTAACAACAACCAAACCAAACGCCCAACCCCAAACAAAACAAAACCCCCAAACAACAGAAAACAAAACACGCCCTGAGAATGAACAAAGTTGTTATGCTTGTCAGTTATTTGTGATCTTCAGTGACCAGCTTACCACCCTGATGTGGTTTCTTTCTGCTTGCTTTCTTTTCTGCCACTGGCTGAGTACCACATGCAGTGACTTACTCTGGGTTCCTTTTTTTGAAGGCAGGAGATCTGGACATGTCCTTTGTTGTAATGTTCCCATTATTGTCTACTTGTGTCATCTTATCCTCCAGCTGTGACTGCCCGTTTTAGCCTAAGAAAGGGTTAGTTCTTACTGGGTAAAGATAAGACATTTGTGTCTTCCTGTTACCTATGCTTTGCACGTAAGATCTCACTCTTGAGCATCCTGGATGTAATGAAAAAAAGAACACAAGCAGCAGCCAGAGAGTGCAGAAGCCTTCCTACTGCTGTGGTTGTACCTCAGCTGTTGTCCACGCACACAGTCCTCTTGATTTCCTTTTGTTGAGACCTGAGTTACTCTCAGGAGGGTGCCCTAACATACTTGTAAGCCATCACTAAATGTGGAACTAGAACAATGATTATTTCCTCTGGAGTGAGTCCAGAGGAAGGCCATGAAGATGATCAGAGGGCTGGAGCACCTCTCCTGTGAGAACAGGCTGAGAGAGTTGGGTTTGTTCAGCCTGGAGAAGAGAAGGCTCCAGGGAGACACATAGCAGCCTTCCAGTACTTAAACGGGGGCTACAGAAAAGGTGGGGAGGGATTCTTTATCAGGGAGTGTAGTGATAGGATGAGGGGTAACAGTTTTTAAACTGAAAGAGGGTAGATTTAGATTAGATATCAGGAACAAATTCTCTACTCTGAGGGTGGTGAGACACTGGAACAGGTTACCCTGAGAAGTTGTGGAGGCCCTATCCCTGGAAGTGTTCAAGGCCAGGCTGGATGGGGCTTTGAGCAACCTGGTCTAGTTGAAGGCGTCCCTGCCCATGGCAGAGGGGTTGGAACTAGATGGTCTTTAACACCCCTTACAACTCTAACCATTCTATGATTCCTTTATGTTTTCCCTTGCAAGACTCAGATTCCTGTTTAAGGAAAAACCTTTCCTCAATGCTGATGGCAACTCTTGAGCTGTAGTTCCTGACACTTGTCCAAGCACTAAAGTGGCCTTTCAACATCTCTGAAGAACTTCACTGCCACTTTTTTCCCTTTGGAATGTCTTGTACTACACTGAACTCAAAATTGTCTTGATCTACTAATTCTGCTTTCTGGGGATCATGCTTATTCCATGTGACAGTCCCCTGTGCTATACTTAAGTAGGGCCAAAAGCGTATGCGTGCCCACATCATATCCCAGAAAGTGGCACAAACTTTCTGTTTGTTGTATTTCACTGTTCTTCAGTTCTGTGTAAACAGCTCAAACTCTTCAGTCCAAAGCACCGGTAAGCCCAGTCAGCTTCCAACTGGAGTGTTTTTTTTGCCAGTGTGTGTTGGGGTTTTTTCCTGCGAAATGACTTTGATTTTATCCTTCTTGTCAAGAGCTGCTTTGCAGCATCCTCTTAACAGCTGTAGTGAGACATGTGGAGAGAAACTTACAAATGCAGACATCCAACCTTCTGGGGGAAGTCCAGTCCCTGAAAAGAGGCCATGTCTTCATTCACCCTTTACTACTAGTAATATGACATGTTTTTCTAAGGAGCCCAGACCCTGCTAAGATTTTTGAATGTTCTTTAGTGAGTTCTGAGAAAGAAAGCATTTTATCAGCCGTACTCAGCATGTTGTACCAGCTTCTACATAAGCAAAGCACTCAGACCTTCCCTCTGAGCCTTCAGGTTCTGCCTAAGCACGGGATCCTTTGCTTCAAGGGGGAGACGAGAGATAGACTTGACAGGGTGAAAACATTTTCTAACAGTGCTTGCACAAGTGCACTTGTAGTGCATATGCATAAGCTATAGGTGTACAAATATGTGCGCTGAAGTGAGTAGGTATAAGCAGTACATCTTGAAACTGAACAGCTGCAGGTAAATAATGCATCTTTCTTGGGATACTTTGTCGTAATTTTTGAATGTGAGCATGCCAAAAAGGATATGTGAATGACTGAAGACCTGTGAAGATGAATGATATCCTGATAACTACTGCAAAGACTAACTTCAGGATGAAAAAAGTCTTCAGGATGTGCGGGGGTGTAATGAAAGTCAAATCCTGATGTTGTGAACACTGGCAGTCACTTCCTAACAAGCTTTTGCATTATATTGTTTATAGCAATATTTATTAATATCTTATTAATATGTATTTTCCTGGTTTTCTTTCAGTTGAAAGAGAAGAGTGAATTGTGTGGTGGTAACACAGATTCCATAGAAGAACTGAGAAAGGCTATTTATTTAGCTGAAGAGGCTTGTCCAGGCATTGCAGATAACATGGTGTCACACCTTGTGCAGAGGCTTGAGAGGTAAGGAAACTATTTCACTAAGGGTTACAGAAAATTGCAGATCTGATTCTACAAATGTTTGACTAGTGTTAAATGGAAAGAATTAATTTATATTTAAAATAGAGGAAAAAACCCACCTGTGCTTATAGTTTGTACGGTTGTCTCTGCTTAGAAAAAAACCTAATTGTATCAGCGGTTCTAACTTCTCACTTCAGGTGATAGCCCATATGTACGTTTATGCTGTTGGTGTGTGTATTGTGTCTCAAATGAGACTGGACAGCCTTTTCCCTTTGTGGTTCCTTTAGGGGACATTCGCACTTTCTTAGTGTCTGGGTGTATGTTGCAGAGGGTGTCCTGTGTCACTCTTAATTTCTTTTACCCAATTTGATAAATGCATTGTTCAGTTAGTTTGTGTTTCTTTCAGTCACGAAGTAAGTGGTTCCTTGTTCATTCATTAAAGATAGTCTGTATGGCCTCTTGGTGGCACCTCCGAAACCAACATTTGGTATTACTTTAAAAGGCCAAATTTCATACGAGATCTTCTAACTGCCTGGGTTAGGAATATGGTCTTAACAAACGCTCAATTTGCTGTTCTTTGAAGTACTACACAAGCAAAGATCAGGGGTATCAGTTTCAGAATTACTGCTTGAAGAGGCTTTAAGTGCAGCCTTGAATCCAGGAGTCCACAGCTGTTGTGAATCTACCCTGTCCAGGCTGGATTGCTTGATACTAGAAAAAACTCATGGCACTGATTAATCATGGACTGCTACATTGAAAAAGATCACTCCGACCAGATGAGTCCCTTATACTGTCTCTAACCACAGCTTGGTAAAGTTTAAGAATTCACACTTCTGAAGTTAAAGCAGAGGATTGCCAGGCTGACACTTTGTCATTCAGTAAAGATCAATGCCAAGAAATCTGCAAGCAGTTACATTTCTTGCTTTCTGGGCCATTAAGCATGAAGCCCAGTCAGCATCTCTAAGTGCTAGAAGGTCACTCCTTGATGCCAGATGTCCTGATTCTCCTTTTAGTTGATCCTGGCAGGCTTGAAAGATTTTCTGGAGCTTCCATCTCAGTTTGTTTCCATTAAGGGTTCCAAAACTGACCCCGGTCTTTCATCAGCCCAATATTTCAGTGTCAGGTTTCTGGTACAGGGCCTTCCTGGAGATGAGAACCTCAAAGACTTTTAATGCTGCAACTGAAGCTGAAAATGACCACGTGGAGACAGGCTTTCCACCGGGCACTTCTGTGGATGCTGGAGATGATCTTACTTGTTCCTGTCATGACAGCAAGTCATCATTTTTGTCCTAGGAGATAGATTTCAGAACCCTTTATATACCTATTTAGCATTTTGTTTTCCCTCTGTTCCACTTCCTTGGACTGTTGCTGGTTTTCTCATTTGTAATGTCTTACTGTAACAGCAGAGGCAGACACTTCATTTGCTTTGCAGGAGAGAAAGAAATATTCACAGGGAATGTTTGTTGACGGGTCGCATCTGGGTGAACTTTCTCATATTCCAGGGATGATATTCAGGTAGTATGTGATCATGACTAGCACTTCTTCCAAAAAGTGAGTGAAAGAAATAAATGGCAGAATCCACCCCCCTAAGAAGGAGTTTAAACCATTCCATAGCTCAGTAGGTATCCCTCATGTATAGAGCTATTTTTGGTGCTAGTCAGCTTCTGAAAAGATAGTTCCTTCTTGTTTGAATATTACAAGAAATTGTTTGAATATTGCAAGTAATATGCTCCTGTACATCATTAAGTCATTCATTGTATCCACTTACAATATCCTCTCAATGTGATAGCTACTGAAGATGGCTTTTCAACAACCTGGTTTTTTTGATGAGATATTCATTCCTTTTGTGATTGGTTAAAACTGGATTTCCCAAGTTTGTGTGGATGAGTTAGTTGGGACCCTCAGAAAGATCTGCCCAAGAACTTGAGTGAATCCATATACCTTTCCCCTCCAGTTTTGACCTCTGATGTTTTATAAAGTTTATTGAAAGTTTAAAGTATTTTTTTTTAAGTTTATTGAAAGCTTAACACGATTAAAATGTGTGCTTCTTTCTTCGGTTGATTTAAGAATCTGCTTAGACCAAGAAATCCGGGTTTCCTGCCCCAGTAATATTTTGGAAAGATTATGATGTAAGCTTGCCAAGTAGGAAAGTTGGAATCACTAAATGTTGCTCCTGGTGTACAGAATTCTTACGTCATCATATACTTCTCAGTAACACTTGAACACGGGTTGTTGCTATTCGTTAGAAAAGCAGCGATGTTTTAACAGGGTGTATTTTACGTGTTGTTCACATCCATGGCTTTTGTCTTTAAAGCGTGACAGCAGTGGTGGTGTCATTCTGCAAGGAAAAAGGTTGTGACTTCAGTAGCGTAAAATGGAATAACTTTTAGTTGCTGCTTGTTGCAGAATGCTGTTCCGAAGGTCACAGCGATAACTATTTCTTTTCCTCTTCAGATACTCACTCGCTGGAGGAAGTACTTCATCCTACTGACGTGCTGTTCCTGACTCTTCTAAGACAACAGAGATCCCACGGTGTCTATATTGAAGGCGCGCACCCTAATGTTGTTCTGCCCTTCGGTCACTGGAATGTCCCTTGCGGGAAGGACGTTCCCAAATGTGCAAGAGTGAAAACGAAGTCTCTCAGATGGAGGCAGTCTTTTTCAGCTCCTTAAAGCTATATATTTTTTTTTTAATGATAATGCACATATTCCAGGGAGGTGTCTTTTTTGTAAAATCTGAAATGTATATTTAGGTTTGTGATAGAGAAATTGAAGATATTGAGAAACCTCAGGTATCTTGCTTTAAGAATTCCACTGGGAGATGGAGTATGTTTGTTGGAATTGTGTACAGATATGTATATAATGTCTTTTTTTAACTGAAAGCCTTTCAACGTGCATAAGGAATCACTGTGTACAAAATGGTAAAGTGCTTCTGTAGATAATGTTAGTGGGGTAAATATTTGACAGGCCATAACTGAGTATTGCCTTGCCTTTATTACATGTAATTTTTGACTTATGTGATAAGTGAATCTTGGTTTGACTTTTGTATGTGAAGGATTTGCCATTGAAAGAGTTAATCCTGTACTATGGAACCTTCTATTCGTACCTCAGCAAAGACACAATTTTATTCTGTTTCTCCAGTATTTCTTCCTTTTTATCTATATTCTGAGTGTGACTTTCTAATTACGGTACTACTTCTGGTTGTTTTAAATTTAATACACCTTGTCTCTCAAAGCTTTAAATTTAAATTATTGTTTTTCCTAAAGAATGAGCTCTTTCATATTTTCAGTTTTAAATTGTGCCAATGCAAATTCTGGACCCTATGTATTGTTCAATTTTAGTAACAGATATTTGTGAAGCTTGTACTGAAATTCAGATACAATCCTTTTTTCACCTAAGTGTGTTTGAATGCTCACACAAATAAATCTTTGTTATCTACATTTATTCCGAAATATCTCATTAAGATGTTGGCTCTGAGACAGTGGCAAGTATTTCTTCATCATGCCTCTTTTTATCATTAAAATGAACGTCTTGCAGCATAAAAAAAAAAAAATTCTTCATAGATTCAATATTTGGTCTCGCTGCCTAAATCTGTGCATCTCTTCACAGAAAGTGATAGACTTTAGACAGAAAGACCAAAACTGAGCCCGAGTGATGTTTGCTCTCTCCTATGATAGGTCTCCCCAGAAAAAAGTTACTACTTGAAAATTCTGAATTCTGAAATTTCCACTGTTCCTGTAAGTGCTCCTAGATAGCTGACTTACGGGTTTATAGTTCTTGGAAATAGTAACATTAGTTGCACACGCAGCTGATTAGGTGGCATTTTTTTTCCCCACAGTATTACTCTGAGGTTTACCTCCCCCCCCCCAAACAGGTGCTTCTTATTCTTGTAGCTAAGAGAGCATTTTTGTCTTGTTTTTAAAAAAGAAATTGAGGATTTTGTTTTGCATGACAGTGAGGTAACTTACCTGTTTAATTAAAAAAAAAAAAAGGAGTTTTGGAATAGAAATGATTAAAACTAAAAAGTATATGTATATCTGCCTGGCTTGGTACAAAAAGACCCAGGTTCTCTAACCATCCTGGAAGCTGGTGAGGTCTCCTCGCAGGACTTCGTATCACCATGGTAGCCCTTATTCTATGCATATTAATAGCCTTAATTATTAATTTAATAATTTAACAGTTCGAGGATGCTGTCGCACTAACAGAGCTATGAAATTTCTGACCAGGTTGAAAGAGGAGTTGAAAGAACGTGCACCCGTTCTTGTAGCCATATTCTTAGGCACCACGCGTTTGCCAACATCATGAAGTAACGCCTTTGCTTTGTGGCTAAGTGAATTTGAGGTAAATTGAACAATGCATAAGTTTGAGCAATGGTTTATAACTCCTCTTTGATTGGTATCTCTAAATATGTTGCTTTGTGTGCTCTTAAACATGAAGGACAGACAGGCTTACCCTGGAGGAAACAAATGCAGTTCTGCTATTGTGAAGTGTGCATCTGAATACAGCGCAAATATACCTGTTGACATCTCGATATTCCAACATTCAGCGGTTCAATAAATATCTGCGGTGACAGCATACTGAAATAAACAGATGTGTTTGCATTGGAAATGTAAATAGATTAATGGAAGCGTTTCCCCAGTCATCTGTTAATGTAAGGACTCTTGAGATTAAAGCCAGCTTCCGTGGAGATGCACACAACTCAGATTTAGTGGGGAAGTTAAATTTACGGTGCTGGCTGGAGTCTCAATAATTTCTCAATCAGAAAATGAAGTTCTAAGGTATGCTATTTTTTTGAACAATCATTCAAAAAGTTTTTTACATACAGGGTTTTTTTTTTTAGTTGCATTTCTAGTTGTGTTCCAGGACCACATGTTGAGGAAATACTTCTCAGAGTAGATTGTGGCAGAATTTGCTCGGTGAATGTGTCCTTTGGTTTAGGAGCTTAAGATGAGTCAGACCTGCAGCAAGGGCAGTTGCCCCGAAGGCTAGGACATTTAGAAAAAGACCAGACCTCATTTATGGTAGAGATGTGTATTTTTATATGTAATAAATAGATTATTTAAATATAGATTATCTTAAACTGAGATTCACTGAAAAAAAAGCGTGCTGTATCTTGAATGTAAAATTACAGTCGTTTCCTATTGAAAAGTATTGATGCTTTAAAAATCAGATCTCTATTGGGAACGGAAGAGCAGCTTCCTGTGAAAGAAGTGTGGCCTCGGTTTCTGAAAGAAAAAGAAGCGTATTGTATTTTTGAGAGGTTGTTTCATGCTAAAAACATGTCTGTGTTATAATGTTGCACTGATGAATTTTCTGTGCAGGTAGTACTTCTTCACTCAGTCTTGAATATACTAAGCGACAAGCTACCCTATTTATGCAAACACTTGAATTAGCAGAACTGCTTATTTGTCAGGGATTTCAAGATGAGGCAGTAAATAAACTCACTGTTTAAAAACAATAAAATCAGTCGTTTGAACTGAAGGCTTGCTTTTTGTAAGTATCAGATGTGTAATCTATTTTTTTAAGTTAATTTTCCTTGCAGTTGCACTTTGTAGTTGATCCGCAGGTCACTAAAGGCTGACGGTGTGATCACGGAATCATACAGAATCGATGCTTTTGGTGTGATGACAAAGCCGCTCTTCCTCTGAAGTGCCCTGGTTCCTTTGCAGCTCAAGACATTTTTGCGTAGGTCCGTGTGGGCACGGACAACGGAACAAGTTACTGCGGAAGGATTTGAGTGTGGTGCCCTGCGCTCGCTGGGCGGGAGGGCTGGGCACAGGGGGAAGGTAAGAGCGTGCGCTTGGGCACCCAACTTTATCCCGCTTTAGCCACCGTAACTCCTTCATCTGCCTGTGCTTTTACTGTACTTGTGAAATGTCTCATTGAGCTCTTCCTACTTTATGTGGCGTTCCGTATTATTTTGTAAACAACGTGGTACCAGTTTGTAATGGTTTTCCATTAGCCTTACTTTTATGGAAATGTCGTTTTGCCTTCAAAAATGTCACCGTTGGAAGACTATCCATCAGAAATGCTGATAAGCACAGGTATGACGGAAGGGCGGGTACAATCGCAAATTAGTTTTGTAAGTTGCTGGGGAGGAGCTTAAATTATAGCACAACTCCGCGAGCTTGCTCTTTTTCACTCTGTTGTGCAGGTGTGCCACTAACTGCACTGAGCATACGCAGTAGACAAATGGTATGTAACGGTTTTCCGCCTTCTTTTAAAGCATGATTACAGAGGACAATTAAAGTGTGTATCTTGTTTTCTGTAATATTGCTGCCTGTTTATAACCGTGTATTTAAATTTTACTTTTGTCACTCTACACCAACATAATAAAACTTGTAAACTACATGACCTAGAAATAAAGAAGGAAAAATTTAATGAAATTTTGCCATCTGAGTGGTCAGTAAGAGATCTGGGGGTCGTCTCCTCCTCCTCCCAGCAGGGGATGCTCTTGCGGATTCCTAGCTCAGTTATTGCGCACGTGGCAGTAATGAGAAGCAGAAAGGTTATACATCGAGGTTCAGTTTCTTACCTTAGAATTTATACAAAACTCCTGCTTAGACTCAAAGAGCGCTTTCTGAGCAAGAATGCTGAGAATATTTTTTTCTGTTGGGGAACTTTGTAAGCTTCTACCTCACAGACGGGCTAACCGTGTAGGAAGTTTAGTTCTTTTCTCGATTAAGGGTTTTGTTTTTTTCTATATCTACACATACAAGCGATTGTTAGTGTACTGTTTCGGTTAAGTGTGTGCAGTTCTGTATGACAGTTTGTCCTATAGTAAGACAATGATGTGCCAGTTTACAGATGGCAACAATTTAAAACCTGCTGCGTGTTCCCCATCCTGCCAGCCCAGGGAGGCTGATGAAGCCCTCGCATCGTGGCATTAGCTTAACCCTAAGCATCGCATCCTTACTTACCCGTATAACCGGTGACAAACGGTGTGACAGCTGCACTCCTGTAATTATAGTACTATTTTCTCCTGTTAAAAACTGTACGTGTGCCACACTGCCAATTTTTTTTTCTCTGCCAACTTTTCTGTGCCTCCGGGGGGGAGAGGGGGAATCCTTGCGTGCTCTACAACTGGAGCTGCCTATCTGCACAGCTATAATTATGCTAGACGTCGGTTTTGTTGAGGGAGACCACATTATTGGTCCTGTGTAAAAAGGGGGAAAAAAAAAAAAAAAAAAGGTCAAAATGGGGCTTTTCAGGTCCTGCATGTTTCTCTGTTTTGTTCATGGCTGATGGAATGGTGGGATATTGCCCCGGTTTTGTCTCTGAAATGAGTTTTTCCTTGCGAGACCTCTGTTCTGTCCTCGGAGACCTTTATCAGGAGTGCTGCAATCACAGTGTGTGTCTTCCTACCGGCTTGCTTGTCTTTCGGTCTGTCACTTTTAGCTGGTTTCAGCTGAATTTACAAAGGGATTGAGATCTCAATAAGGTTTAATTAAAACGTTGTGAAAATAGATCGGCCTGAGTATATTTAAGAAGATGTGAGTCATTATGAAAGACAGTCAGACAGCAGAGAAATGATGGAGATGATGCGCAGCCCTGTAGAGAAACATCCACAGGAGTCTGGGCACTGCTGATCCCGTTGCGTGTGGCACAACATCCTATGGCAATAAAGCTTTTGTTTTGCTTTTCTTTGTTGTTTGAGGCCAGCAACTGATTATTCATGGTGAGGAACAAGAAGAGTAAATCTCTTGAAGTGACCAGTTTGAAGTTTTTTTTTCCCACTGCTGAA
The DNA here is from genome assembly GCA_013398815.1 of Ibidorhyncha struthersii. Taxonomy (NCBI): domain Eukaryota; kingdom Metazoa; phylum Chordata; class Aves; order Charadriiformes; family Charadriidae; genus Ibidorhyncha; species Ibidorhyncha struthersii. The sequence goes on from VZSZ01002093.1 coordinate 28,306, forward strand.
ACAGGAGATGGGTGTATTTAAGTCACAGCTGCTAACCCAGCACACAGGGACCCTGTGTGTCTGCACATCTCCCTTGATTAGATGGACAGCTTGACCAGTTCCATTAACCAAAAGGAAAAAAAAAAAAAAAAGAAAAAAAAAATCACATTGGTAAAGAAGGGGAAAAAATATTTTAAATCTCTTTTCTGTAGAAAAAAGATAATCCAAAAAAAGATGAAAACTTTGTATGATGAATCAGGTGACTACGCTGAAGTTGCATCCACAGCCGAGCTCAGTCTCTGCTAAATGAAACATACCTAGAAAAGGTGTTACTGGATTTCAGGCATGTAAATAAAAGCCTTTCTTTTGAGAGCTCAGAATATACTACTGCAGCAGTTCGTATTAATAAAGACTGTATCCCACCAGCCCCAGTGATCTAAAATAAAGCTCAACTTTAGCTGAATTAAGGTCATGGCCCTCAATATAATTTCCATTAAAAAAAAAAAAAAATCTTTTTCCTGTTACAGTTTAACAATTGCAAAGGACAACGTGGGGACTCAGCAGGCAGTTGCAGTTGAAATTGTAGCACTACGGCGCATAGGCTCTGGCACTATTTACATAGTCCCTAACTTTTCTCTAGTTTATTTCAGAGAAAAGCTTTCCTGTGCGGTAAAAATGCGTATTCAGTAGCCAGCAGTTGTCCCAGTTCCCTCACCTCCCCCCAAAACCACCAAACCCAAAACAACAAGGGCTTCTTGGCACAGCTTGGGAGGGGAGGCGGGCTAGGAATTACATCAATATTTACATACTTGCATATAATCTTGCAATTGTAGGGTGGCCCTGGTAATGTTCCTGAAATAGTACCTGAATGGTGGCTTGGGTTTCCTGACGATCCTCGTGCTGAAGTAGAGCTTGTAAGGGTTTGCAGATACTATTTTACAGCTCAGTAATGAATTGGGGGAGGGGGGGCTTGGGAGGGTGAAGGCTGTAGCCCTTTACTGCACCATTGTCTGCTGTTGCTGCTTCAGCTTTGTTTTCCCATGGCTGCTGGCTGCTGTCGCTTCCTCTTCATCTGTGCTGAGTTATTTCCCCTTCTCGTCATTGAAAGATGCTGGTTGGTGTTCCTGGTTGGTGTTCCTGGTTGGTGTTCCTGGTGTTCCTGGTTGGTCTTGAAGCACTACAATTCCTGTACGTCGCTGGTTCATTGGGCTTGTTGAATTCACTCGCTTTGGCCCTGCAGAGCAGGGTCATGCGCTTGGAGTGGACAAGCCAGAAGGACCTGCAACTGGGGAAAAAGTTCTTCCGAAGTTTATCCTTCATCATGTCATAAACGGATAGAGGTCATGCTGTAGGGCAGACGCGATTCTTATATCTGTTCTGCTATTCAGGGGCAATAACTGAGGAAAAGAGCAACTTCAAGGAGTTACCTGCCCGGGGGGTTGAAGGTTTCCACACAACGAAGGAAGTACACTGAAATACTTGTTTCCCTTTGACAGGATGGCTCCCATTTGGTCATGGGGACTGCTGTTGTCCTAAGGGGTTAGGAGCCCATCCTTGTCTTGGATGGAGAAAGAGAGATACCTTTCCATCTATCTTTGTTTGGGATAAGGGGGAATAGAAAGAAGGCTTTATTTACTGTCTTGAAACAGCAATATAGATGATAGTGTTGTGAGGTATTTTATTCCCTTTTGCTGTGAGCAAAGTTGTAAGCCATGTTATACATCGCACATAGGTAAGCCATTAACAAAGTGAATAGATAGATGAAGTAAAAACAGCGGGTGGAGTTGTCGCGGCTTCATTTCCCATATCTGGATTCAGGCCCCCTCTGCCTGTGTTTCCTCAAAGGCCCTTAACAGCCATAGCTGTGCTTCCACCACACTGAACTTCTGTTAATGGAAGTTTTGAGTCACCCTCATGATGAAATGTTTCTTAAAATGTAAGGAAAAGCATCTAAGCACTGTAGACTTAGTGCTGCCGCCCTTCTGAGCGGCCCAACAGCGTATCCAAATTACGGTGTGAGCTAACGTTAAAGCCGGATATATGAAATGGGTATTTCTGCTGCCGGTTTTATCTGTCGCTGTCTGGGGGAGAGAGGGAGAGACTGAAATTCCAACAAGAACCTGAAAGTCAGGCTAGGATGGGTAGCAGGCAGGATGAAAACTTGGGGGTTCAGTAGTACCCTCAGCTTATAGCAATTTCGTTACCGAAAGATTCTACAAATTAATCACAAATAGCTGCGGTTCTCGTAGCATGCAGGTTTTCTTTCAAGTTTGTAAAACAAAGAGCAGAACGTCACCACAGCCTTTAATTTCTTCTTGTACATACCATTCACAGTACATTAACAGCCCAAATAATATTGCACTGGATTATTTTAAAAAATTTTCATCTTGCAAGTAGTATTCACTTCTCAAAGCAAACAGATGAACAATTTGGTCAACTTGCACCAAGAAAATGGTTAGATAAGAATCCTATACTTTATTTATACCACATGGATTTGTAACCCCAAAGGGAAACGAGAACGAGCTGTAAACGGTTTCCTTGTTAAAGATAGAAAATTAGTAATTCCTTGCTGATTAAATGTAGAAAGACTGGGGAAAAAAAAACGAAATCTGAAAGTTATCTCGTTCCTGTTAGACCGCTTGATGTATATATAATTATATTCTATACTGTGAAAGTCCATCTACATTTAAAAATCCAGCAGTCTACAGATTAACATGGTAAAAAAAAATAATATATTTTTATGAAAAGAGAAGAAATAGTGTTTGCCTCAGAGGAGAAAGTTTTCAGATTGTGAAGTCATCTTTTTTTTTTTTAGGTGCAATCTTTGAGGCAACAAAATGTCTTTTGGCATTTGGCACTCTAATAAGGATAAGGACAATATTTTAATACTGGCACAAGCTAAAAACAGCACAGAATGACAAAATACAAGACATGAAACAAACCGCAGCCGCTGGGATGATGGTAAGCTAGTTTGAACACATGGAAAACTTAAACAGTTTTGCTGAGGATTTGTGAAAGCTTCTGCAAAACCATACTGATTTTTTTTTCTTTTCTTTTACCAAATTGTAAGTTTTACTAAACTTGGAGGGAGCAAAGAGTTTCAAATGTCCTCTAGAAAATCAGCAGCTGCTGGACAATCAACACAGCGGCTTGTTCAGCCGTCAATAGGCGTGAGGCTCTTTATGACTCAGAGCTCGGGTGCGTGAGGCAGAGCTGGTGGCACTTCGGATCACTTCCATCCATCTGTGAGGAGGCACGAGGAGAGACACAAACAAAAGAACAGTCAGTTCCTAAGGAAAGATTTCTTACAAGATACAGTCTGTGCTCCCAGTTGCAGAGCTTTATTTTCAGGGCCGAAGGGAGCATGTCGCTTGCTACTTTACTCCTCAGTCTGTCTGAAGTCAAGAGGCTCTGGATCCAAATGACTGCCAAAGGCATATATGAAAAGAGGTTTAGAGAAGAAAAACAGGGGGAATGGGAACCAAAATTCATGAACTTAGTGGTCGTTTTATGTGTTCTGCAGATACCAAATTTTTTTTTTTTTTTCTTTTTTTTTTTCTGGATGGTCCAAGCGATGAGCAGTTGAGACCAACCACTCCATTCTACAGTGAAAAAGTGTAATTTAGCTGTTGTTGCTGCTACTTTTCCCTAGAACTGAGAAAGAGCTTTTGTGTTTTTTTTCCAATTCCACTCCTTTATTTAATCACCTCTTTCCTGCAGTGTATAGTTTTAGACTGACATGGCTAAAACTTAATAATAGCTTTCTTGAATAAGAGAGGACATTAAGATTTTTTATATGTTAATGCTCCATATAAAAGAGCTGAATTAATTCCCAGAATGAACCAGCTCAAACCACAATTTAGGAGTAGTGCCTGTTTCCTGGCACTCCACGTATCTGAAATTCAGTGGGAGGTGGAAAAATTACATACTGAAATGGCAGAAATACACAGTAAGAACAGCCACTTCTGTGAAAAGATGAGAATTTTATTTCAGGTGTGAGGTTTCCATTCAGTTGTACTAGAGGGACTGAAGTTAATCTGAAGAGCTACTGAAAAGTCTTGTGATTCGTTTACATGCTTCCCGAAGTTGGATACATGGAGCTCCCCGTACAGCCAGCCTGATCAATTGTGACTAGATAATTCCTGCATGTAACACAGGTTTTGTAGTGATTACTGTAACGGCTACCGTGTTATCAAAAATAACCACTTGGTTCTAGCATTATCAGGTTTAACATTTCTTTTAAAATTTCAAAGGATTCTTTCTCTAGTTGTGCTGAACTACTTGCCTGTATATGAATCAATTTACTAAACTTCGCATCTGCTAACCTTGTTTGGAAAAATAAACTCCTGGAATTTTACAAAATTCCCTCTCACAGACGAAGGACTTACCTTTCAAATGTGTATTCACTTTCAGCCCTGAAGTAGTACACGTGGGATTTGAAATGTAGTTTGAACACATGATCTTTGTGAATGTTTTCAGACTCGGAAGGAATGGTAAGCGAGTATCCCAATAAAGGAAGGCTGGCTAAAGGATGATTGTCCTGAAAAGAAATGATGGAAAATGCTGTGAGATCAAATGCCCTTAAGTAAAAAGAGTACATAAGTAAAATGGAAGACAGATACACACTCGTTTAAAGGTTATCATCACATTTCTATATGTGTGGGGAAAAAACACCAGCTTTCTACAATGGCAATGATCTTAATTGTCTGGTAGTTTTAGCTTGCTCAATCTTTATGGATCCTTCTCATAAGGATCTGCTGCAGGCTGATCCTATCGCTATTTCCTCATGAGAAAGTTGTCTGAAATCTTGGATCTTCACTACTTTCAAATTGACGAACATAATGTCCTGGTTTGAGCAACACAGGACTAATTTCTCTTCTAATACTTGGGAAGACTGCACTTTTAGAAGACTCTATCTAGTTTCTGAATTTGTGAAAATATTTACTTTATAGCCAGCTATGGTATGTGGGTTTCAAGGTCTGTGTTTTTCGAGCTGGCCAGGTGTGGGGATGAGGAGGAGCGAGACCCGGGCACTTGACCCAAGCTGGCCAAAGGGTTATTTCATACCATGAATGCCACATTCAGTATAAATTAGAAAGTTTGCTGAGGAGATCTCTCTCTCCCTTGATGGCTGCGACATTGAGAACTTCTTGCCCCGGCACCGGACCCCTGAGCCCTTCCCTTCCTCCTGGAGCCATAGCACTCACAGTGCCTGACATTTGCTGTCTACTGCTGGAGTGCACGGCTTCCTGCTGATATAGTTGGCTGAGTATAATCCCTGTATATCTTGTATTGGTATAGGGATCAATATTGGTTCTTTAGTGCTATTAATGTTAATTATCTAATCTTATTCTATTAAATCTGTTTATATTTCAAACCCCTGGTTCNGGTTTCTCAAACCATAACAAATTTGGTTTGAGAAAAACCAAATTTGATGCTCTGGCATCAGCTGATCACCGTGCGTGTTCATCCTAGCCTTGCAAACACCTACTCCTTTAGAAACATACCAGCCACCCTGCAGCTTTTGTTGCTTTCACTTCACAGCATGGCATATACGAACAAATTGTTATTTTATCCTGCTTATGGGTAGAATGTTCTACAATCCATTCTTTTTTTTTTTTTAGTGCAGAAACTCTATTGTTAAGGTTTTCTATAGCAATGAAAGCACAATGTATTTTGTGCTCATGCCCTGCTCAAACCTAGAGATTCAAAAGTCCAACAGATTCTAAACAGAACGCCCCCCTGCTTTTGCAGTGGGATGTTTGCTCAGATGGTTTAATCATTGGCTGCTGTTCTCTCGTGTTTGACTTAAGCATCAGTAATGGTAAACAAAATTTATAAGTCCATATTAAGTTTTAAATTGTAATAATCTCAGAATTTGTACAAGAGAAAACCCTTGATTAAACTCGCACCACAATTTCTGAGCAGTAGTGACATCTGTTGTGCTTTTAGGGATGACGTGTACTGTAACTGCACAAAGTTTCAGGAAAGAAGCACGCGCTCTTCAACTGCCGAGGCAGCAGATCGCGAGCAGGCTCTGTTCCACGTTCCAGCCGCAGTAAAGGCTGTGTAGCTGTGAGCAGTGCACCTGCTTCGCTCGCCTACAGCACCCGTGCCCCATGTCCACCTTTCTCTCTGCTACCGCTTTGAAAAAAACAGAAGGTCTTCTCCTGGTGCAGTCTGTTACCTGGTGCGATTTATAGAAGAACATACAGAAGTTGGTGAACACCACCCAAAGCTTCTGCCACCCGTTGCTGTTTTTGAATTTTCTTAGGAGATTTCCAGACAGCTGGTTCTGAAACAGATCAAAAGTAGCCAAATAAAACAGTGAAAGGTACCTGCAAGTTTAATTAGCTTAAGAAAAATTATCTGCTTTTATCTGGTTGTGTGTGACCTTGGATGTGAAAATCTTTTGGTTGACTGCACGTATTTTTCTTCTGCATTTTTCTACTACATAAAGTAGTAGTTTATGTAACATATTTTTTTGTTTGTAGCTGGGTACTTCCAAAAGCTTGAAGCTACTATACTTTTTTTTTTTTTAATTGCAGCGGCTTTCAGTAATGTATTACCAAACAGTCAGTCTTGTTACCCTAGTCTGTCTAAAATGATACTATTCTAAATGATACTATTTTAATGATACTTAAATAGAGTAATGGAAACAGAAAGGCTGACATGAATTTGTGATGTAAAGGAAAATTATGACATACTTTAGAATTGCAGATAGAGATTGAGCTCTTAGTACCCAGTGAGTTCACACGGTAACTTTTCAAAGAGTTCCAAAGCAAGGACTGGTAACCTTATCCTTAGCTGCTCTTCACATTGTGAAGATGTAAAGTCCAGCATCATTGTGCCTTGCAAATGAAGGGGAGGTCTCAGTGAACCATTAATTACTTCCCATTCCTTGTTGACTGTAAGGGCTCTCACCTGGATCAAAATAGCTGTTTACATCATTCTCTTTATATAACGCAGATGCTAATAATCTGTAAAGCTTAATACTCAAAGTCTGGTGGTCCAGGTTTATCTGCTATAAATTAAATGTTCTTGACAATGTTCTGTTTTCACCAGTCTTGGATCTACATTAAAGCCTTTGCTTTAAATCATCCCATTCTCTGATATGTGGACGGCTGCCTCCTTGCCCTAAGTTACAGGCGTACTCCTTAATTTTCTGTTACCTCATTACTCTGGAGGATATCATAAAAGGACAGGCTTTGCATTCGGTACCAGCAGACATATGAAATGGAAACAGGCCGCTGATCACTGATCAGTCCAGCAGGTAGGGAAGTACAGTCACTGACAGAGAGAGGATCTTCTACCACGAGAGAGACAGAAAGGGGGGAGAGACACAAAGAAAATAAACGATAATGCTGAAGTGAGAGGCACCAACAGAATGATGTCAGCATGAGCATAACCTGCCACGCATGGAACAGCAGTGGAGCTGAAGATGTTTTCACAGAACAAGGTATGTCTCCAGGGTGTGTTTGGTCTTCGTGGCTGCGTTTGCATTCATTTGCAGCACGTGGAGGAACAAAAATAAGCAACAATGAGCACTGATGTCAGACCAAAAGATTTGCCTGACTGAATTTTTTGATCAGTAGAATTCATCACTGGTTTAAGTTTTATATCTCTTTGTAATAAGCCCTCTGCTCTAGGGAAAAATACGAGACCTTGTTGCGTGCTGAACTATTCTGCCCTTGCAGGGTATAAAGAGCAGAAAATCCACCTGCATGGGATCGAAATGAGGCTCTACAGTCAGCGTTTTCTCCTACAGAATAAATCTCTTGGTCGTATTTCAGCAACAAACTCACCTTCTGCTTTTTTAAACAGAGGCACGAATGCGATCTGTCCTTGCATCTCTATGTTCTGCATCAGTACAGCTTCTCTAGAACAACAGCGCCCCGATATCTGAGTGCCACTCAGCTTTAAGATTCCTTTTACCATTGCCATTGAGCATAACTTTCCATTTGATGAGGACTGTGATAAAGTACTCAGAGCTCCCTGGAGACTCTCTTGGGTGGAGGAAGAACATCTAGCAGGCTTCCCACCTCATCCTAAAACCTACACTGAGCTAGAGGTCTTTCATTTTAATCTTTGAAAAGTCAATGTCTGTATCTCGCCTGTTGAGCACAGAATTAACGAATCTGTATCAAATTGGCTCAGCTGTGATTGGGGGTGGGGTGGGGGGGGAAAGGATTTTTATTTTGAGGTGGAAAATGCAAATAAAGAAAAAGCAGATGAGACTGAGCAATGAGACAAGGTTCCAGAAAAGATGGCTAGGTAAAGAAAGTACGTTAGTAATACACATAATTAAAACTCTGGCTGCAGCAGCTAAAGACAATATCCTTTCAGCTCGAGCAATGACTTAATGCCTCTGTAACTGAAAGCATTAAGACAGTTTGACCTGCTTTAAATTTTTAAGGGCATTAGCATTTTTTTGGACAGTTACTTCTATGAAAATTACTGCTCTAACTGATTTTACAAAGATGCACCAAGGGAGCTGACACATGTTTCTTCACTGATGGTTTCTGCCATCATTTGAGGATACAGGAGTCAGTTGAATCGGTGTGCCTGAAACTTCCGCAGGAGACAATGGAATAGTGCACTTATTAAGGAGGAGCAAAAAGGAAATTGTCATTCAAGAGCGAGTCTGGAGCTGCAGTTCAGATCGTTCTGAGGCAGATACCTCCACAGCAATACTAAAGTCGATCATTGAAACACTGGTATTTCTGTGCCAGCAGACGTGCACCGTAGTGTTGCCACGGTGTGGTGACTGACGTTCGAGTGAGGTGCGGGATGCACTGAGGTCGTCCTCAGATTCCTGGTCTACAGTAGTTTCATCAGGAGACTCTATGAAATGCAGGGAAAAAGCATCTTTCTTCCTCTATGCAACAACATATATAACTGGAAAAATTAAACAAATCAATTCTGTCCACAATATCGTGAACTAATTTTAAAACACACTTTTAGAAATTATTTTGTGCAGATAAGTAGATTATTTTTTTTCCACATGTTTCTGCAAGTGTTAGAATCAACAGCTAACTACCGTGCTTTGTTGGTGCTTTTAATACCTTCCAAGGACAGGCACTGCCCAAATCTTGTTAAATAGCTGCTGGAATCATTATACTTAAGTCACTTCTCTAGTCAGTGAAACTTTCTGCTAACATCAAGAACAACATTAAAATGGCACATATAAAAAAAAATATATATAAATCAACTTCAAATGTAGCAGTTTGACCTGTGGCCAGCATTTTTCACCAGTTTGCTTAGAAGCAATCACCAATCCTACTGATGAAAATGAATAAAACCTACTCTTGAGCATCTACTTACTATTGTCAGGTGGGCTGCTAGCCAGTAACTCAGGGGCAGGGCCACTGCTTTTCTCTGCCAGGTCTATCGCCATCTGAATGTCCTCAGTCCATTTGTCCATTTCAGCACGGGTACTAACAATGAAAATTCAGGTTTTATTCACTTTCATGCAGGCTGAACACTAAGAAATAGTCACAAGCTAAGCTTAGTTTTAATTTAAATAAATAAATTCAGACACAAGATGTTAGAGTTTTTTCCTAATAGCTTAGTTTGGGTTCTGACTTGCACAATTGCCAATCTATTTTGTCCCAGTCACCCTTTTTCTTTTTTTTTTTCCAAGTGGCTTTCACAAAAGAATACACCTTTGAAATTCTTTTAGGAGCAAATCCAGACAAAATTATGTCCTCTCTGCTTGTCCCACTGTCAAAGCTGCAGAGAAATGCAGTTTACGTGTGTATGTTGTTTCCACTGAATTACCTTGCGGCAACAACGATGGACTGGTGTTGACCTCGTAGTGTTAGACAATGAGGAACACCCCATTCCTCTTCACTTTCTTCTATCTGAGAGATAAAAGCCCAAATGCAGTCAGATTGCAGGAAGTACACATTTCCTAAGGTGAAACAGTGAACTGAACAAGCGCTTACCATTAGGGAAAAGAAAACATAGAGAAATTTCACAAACACCAATTTTGAGCTAGGTATTGCAAAAAAAAAAAAAAAAAAAAAANAAAAAGCAGTAAGTCAGTTCTGCAATAACCTCTTAAACCACAAGCATGGCTTTGTCTGCTTTGTGTCAAGAAAGAAAACATAATAAAAGGAAAATAGTGGTATTTTTATCGGAAGAGTGAGTCATCATACAAAAGGATATGTTAAAGGCTGGGAGTGCTCTGGATGCTGCAGCGTAACACAGATCTGTTGTGAACAAGTCCACGCCAAATGGGTATCAATAATTGAGTAGATTCCTAGAAATGCTAGATAAAACTTGAAGCCTCACAGGTGTGTAGAGAAATCCCATTACTGTGCTAGGGATTACCTAGCTCAATTCTCAGGAAAACAGTACAGAATAGATACAAACCCATGAGAAGTTCCAATGAAAATAATGGGGGGAACGAAAGTGTTTTGAAACTAGCAAAAATACTTTTGAAATCATGTAAGAAGAAGAGGTAACTAGGTGCTATTGGCTCAATTTAGCTGTTCCAGAAGAATTGCAACAAGAGCTCCAAATGACATCTTGCTGCCAGTTTCCCGCTACTTTGGCTTTAAGATACAGAGCTGAAAACATTAGGAAATGTTTTTTTTATAGAAATTAGATTGTTGCTACTGTCTACTTGCCTTGCGCAGGGTGTCTGTAAGCAATTGCTGATGAGTTACTTGTAAAAATCACGGTTAAATTTATGGTTTAAAAAAAATAAAGAACCCATCTCACAAGAAGTTTGCGTTATGAGGCAAAATGCCTCTTCTCCCACCTCCACTTTTGCTGTATGTTTTATACCTTCCACACCTTTGTGTGGAAGGCTGCATGAACTCATGCCGAACCCAACGCAGCCCCATCAAGCACTGCAGGATGTAACCACAACTTCCCTGAATCAGAGAACAGCCCTCTGCTGCTGCTTTCAATCCAGCAGAAATTGATCAAGCAATTAAGATGGGACCACAAATGGCCATTTAATCATGAATTCCTTAAGTTCTCACAATACTTACTGTCATGCCATACAGTGGGAGATGCCCGTGGACTTTAAACTGATTTGATGCTGTCAGGCCTCTACTTGTGTACAATAAAATATCGTTAAACTAAAAAGCAAGAATAAGCATTATTAGAATGATGTCAGCATGTCTGTATGTAGAAAAAAATATCAGAATGGTAAATAAGGGAAAGCTGCCAGTACTGGCTGCCTATTTATATGGCAGCCCTAATGCACGAATCCAAAATACTGACTTCTACAATATCCTAGTACCTAGCATTAGCTCCTGCTATTTTCCCTGCCTTCCTTCCACGCTAGTGTCAGGCACGTTCCCACAATTTTCCACTGGATGTCTTCCGATGCCTCTAATCCTCCCTTTGTGATCTTTAAGTCAAAACTAACAAGCCACAACAGCAGTGAAACGAAGTAGTACCACTTCACACTCTGTCGCACTTTGAAGCTATGGCTGGTGAGTGTGTTTCACCAATATTTTCTTCTGATTTGTGTGGCGAGATAAGCAAGCACACTTGAGAGAGCTGTGTCCAACTTAACTCTGACTAAGTGGCTATCTATTACTCCCCATACTCAGAGGGAAGCTGGGAGACCTGTTTTAAGGTAGATGGCTTCAGGTTAGAAACATCAAGGCGAAGAGACCGAATATCTCAATTTGTGGAGCTTCCTGAATGTAACAGCGGTTGTCAAAAGCATGTACACTGGCAACCTGCATTTTGTTGCCGTAATACAAACGGCCCATTTTCACTGTGCCACCGGGGTCAGAGGATGTTTTTCTCAAACCAGGCAGTTGCATCAAGAAAAATCATACTCTATGGAGTGAAACAGAGGTCACCCAAAGACATCTACAACCCAATAGCAATAATTCATGAAGCTGTGCGGATCGGCCACTAGAGGGGGATTTAATTTTGCCAATGATCATATGTGTATTTGGAGTCGCAGTATACGGACTCGAGATTTTACCTCCAAAAAGATTCTGTTTCTTGAAACAGACTAAAGACTTCTTTGACAGTGCAACTGCCTTGAGAGTCTAGTTTCATTTTTTAATGTTTTATACAGCTACAATAATATCAAGGTATCACCTCAGAACAAGAATTGCAAGAAAACACACACCATATTCACTAGGCCTCCTCTTTAGTGCTTTTAAAGGTAGAGGATAATCCTACCGAGGTAGATTTAGTGCTTATATCTTTGGCTCATTTGAAAGATTAAATGTCAAACACCTCGTAAAACCTAGCACACTCCCAAGCTTTTCTCCACACCCACTGTCTTCACCTTTTGCATGCAGAAGCCAAGGAAGTATTTTGCTGCCCACACTGTACCAACTCTTTAATATTTTGCCCTGGATTAGAATGGATTTGCACTGGATTAGAAAATCTGTGCACTCTGCTGGGCATCCCAGTGCCCTGGCACCAAGGGCTGAGCGGCAGCAGGATGGGAAGAAGTCAGCGGGCTGGGAAGAAAAGAGTTGGGGAACCACCTGGTCACCTCTTGTGGATCAGAGACCGAGTGGGATCACCATAACCTGAAAATGCTGAGAGCGATGGTGGGAGGAGACAACCTTTCCTAGTGCAAGAGCTACAAAATGTATCTCCAGTTAAAGGCAGGTCCATCAACATGCTGGTCACTCGTGGGCTGAAACTAGATGGTTTGTGGAGAAACTTGGTTCTGTAAATGTGTCCTGAGAGCATTATGTGGATTATCGTTTGTATCACCAGGAGTTATTCTTCATTTTCTTTTCTGGACTTGATCACTAACCCTGGTGCCACTTTTCATTTTATGATGACTCTGTTTTTATTTAAGACAATGTGCCAGGAGGTATTATTTTATCATGACATTCAGAGTGTCATAGAAAAATAAATAGTTTTATCTTTGTAAGAAGCAGTTACAAAGAGAATATTGGGTTTGGGTAGAAACAGAAGTTCTTAACAACTAGCTAGACAGGTGATATATTATGTTAAGTTAAATAAGGCTGTTTAAAAATACTGTAATTCACAAGTCAAGTCTAACAGTTTGCCTAATAGTTGCCTATAGTTACATTTCATTACATAACCAAGAACTGTCTTCTTGCTTACCAGAAAGAACATCCGTTGCTGTAAACCTTTTCCAGACAATTTACTAAGACTGCCCAGTCTAATGAACTCCTGTGGGAAGCAAATACAAAACAAATGTGTATCTTCTGCAAAAATGATGATGACTTTTTGTTATGACTACTTGGTCATAGAACTGACTTTTTATTTTATTAAATATGTTCAAAATCTTATTTATAGGAGAATTTCTTTCCATTCTGCAACTGTCTTTAGGATATAAGCCTTCATAGTCTTTCGTTCATTTTAAGAAAATTCAGCTAAACAAATTTTTCTTTACCTAACATTGATTCCTTCAGACAGCTCCTTCTTTCATCAGTTTTGAATGAGTATTTTTCATGGTACAAACGATGTAAAAACTAACAATAAGTTGGCCTGTGTGTTCCTGGTTAGCCACTGGTAGGCTTCTGTTGTGCATACGGCATACACAGCTCTTCACTGAGATGTAAAATCAGCTACACAAATCAACACCACCATCAGCAGCAAAAAAAGATGGAAATTTGTCTGGCAGTGTGAGTTATCCTAGTACCATCCATGTTGTATAATGCAGTACTTTAATTCTGATCAAACTGTTTAAGAATGTTTAGGGATGGAACTATAGGAAAAATAGCACATCTGAAACTTTCAAAACGCTTGATTTCCTGGGCTTACTGTGAACTATACCGTAACTCACCCTTCCACTTATCTAAAACCCATGAAAATACCATTTTTCAGTCACTCCCTCCAGCTTCTGCCAAGAGGTTTATATTTATTTATTACAGTCTTTCGAAGGTCATTCTACTCATAATTGTGCATGTAAAAAGCATATAAAGCATCAGAATCACCTGCAGCTTAGCAATAAACTGGCTGTCGGAGATCAATCTGTACAGAGAGAGACTCCAGTCGCCTTGAGGTTGCTGTGAGGTGTCCAGTCCCCCTACCCTCATTGCATAAGGGCTAAGGGGTGGAAAAAGTAGCTAGAGGTGGTTATCCACATATCACGGTAGGCTCATGTTATCAGAGAGGCCACTGGAAGCAGTTGTTGGCCACCAAAGAATATTAATCATAATTCTACTTATATGGTACCACCTAATGGTCACTAGCAGGCTTAGCACCACCAGGGCAAGCACCATACGGACACATGAATCAAGGTCTGCACGTCGTTGCAATCTGCAAGCACAGCTGACCATGGGATGTTTTAACGTCCCATATAGGAACCAGCTTGGTGGCAGCAGAGACACCAGACTGAGGCAAAGTGAAGAGCATGGTTACCAACAGTCCCCTTTAGGACAGCTGAATCACCAGCCCAACGTGAGACGTTTCTGAGACGTGGAGTTCAGCCACCTTTGGGTAAACCCAGCCATGGGTGACAGTGGCACGTGCCTCCCAGCCCAGCCCGTCCCGGGACAGGGACTTTAGCTGGAGCTAGAAGCGTGGTCAAAGCAGCAATGTCTTGGGCATGTGCCAGCGCATGGTGGCCAACGCTCTTTTGACTTGGCAGGCAAACAACCTCTGGGCCTTGTGTGCGTTTTTCTTGAGCTTCCTAGGAGAGGAAGATTGCTCTGTCTTTAAATAGAATAGGGTAGCAGAAACACCCAATGACAGCATTTAATTTCATGTGATAGAGATATGCACAGGCTGTGAAATGCCCTGAGGGGCTTGCCAAGGAGGTGAATGGCCTGTGGATCACTGGAAGGAGGCATGAGCCCTGGCGGCCACTTGGGAGACAGGGAAGAGGCAAAGTGAGGAAGCGGGAAACAGCCACAAATTGAGGCATACCCACGCTCAGTGCTGCGTTCCCAATGGCATGTCAACTTCAAACCCCTTTTTCTAAATGTTTGAATCCTTAAATGAATTAGACCCTAGAGAGCTCAGTAGGCTGCCCCTCTGCCACGACCCTGCTGTGGCACTAGGCACTGACATGGCCCGGGAAGCAGACCCCAGGCTGCGGCTCTCGCGGAGCGGTGGTCCGGCCATCCTGCGTATCCCAGTCTAGGGGTGCATTTTCCCCAGCATTTCAGTTGCTGCAAGCCCTGGTTTTGTGTATTACACAGAACAGTCAGGGGAGTGGGGAGGAAATTACTTCAACAACAGACAACTCTCAAGTTTGCGTGCTCCTAAAAAAGTAAAAAAGGCCACAAATATTATACTAAGGCTCGTTTATTCTGAAATAAGCCTCCATTTTTAAAAACGCACGACAAGTAAGAACGAGATGTCGGCATTTTTATAACACAATTAAAAGCGTTTACTTAAGGCAACACTGTCTCAAAAATTATTGCCTAACATTACATTTAGACTAAAGAGACTTCTTTTCCCAAGGGCTGAGTTTCAAAGCCAGGCATTGTGAAAGGGCTGAAGGTCCTCCAGCACAAATGTCTTACTTTCCTTTAATCTGCTATGCTCTAGCATCGAGGGTTGAAAAAAATAATTAAGGGCAGCAAGAAATGAGGAAACGTGCAACTGCTCAAGCTCTGAACACTGTGATAAATATTACATTTTTACCACCTCTGTTGTAATAGATGTTTGGAATTGCCTACAACTGTCCAAAACTATACATAAGATAAACCTAATAAAATCGGTAAAAAGGTAATAAAGACGATCACTTCTTCCCACTTTAAAGGCTGCTGTTTTCTATGGTATTATTATGTTTACATTTGATAGTTTTAGGTGAAAGAAAAAGTTTCAGATGAGGAAACACAATTTCACAGCTGCTCCTAAGAAACAGGTTTCTAAAACATACCTAATGCTTTGAAATTGTATCCGACCTTGATAACAACTCTGCTACTTACCCTCCCTGGGATCACCAGATTGTCTATGCCTATCAAGTCTTTCTTGAGTTCATGCAGCTTCTGGAAGTTCTCCATCTTTATCATATTGCCATGGAGCTGAGCCACCATTTCAGAAATCTCAGCCAAAGCAGCTAGATAGACAAAACCATAAAATGCTTATTAAAAATTTACAAGAATGTTCAAAAAGAAAGATAGCTTTTGTCTTGCGCTACCCTTCTCCTTCACAGTGTAAACCTACTCAGGCAGACTGAAAAAATGCACAGACTCTGGACTCCATCTTATGGAGTGGAGGAGAGAGGGTGGAGTGTTGTAATGAAGACACAGCCTATTTCCTCAACCAAAAGCTTGCTCTGTTTTTGCCACAGAAACTTTGTAGGAATACTCCAGGTAATTCAGAGCACCAATGAACGGGTCCTCCTAAAGGGCTTGATTTCCTACATCTCCAATTAATCTACGGATCTTCTTTATGCTTGAAAAAAATGCATTTCCCTCCCCCGCCTGCAGCACACTGGGTCAGGTCCATATTTGAAAACACCAGGAAATGGCAGTGTAATTTATTGTATCATTTCAGATGGTAAACACAGTAATCTTGGGGTTTGTCCTCAGTCCCAGCAATAAGAACAACTAAAAGGGCTGCATGTCACTGAGTCACATCACAGCTCTACTTCCTTCTCCCCAAAGACACTACCAACAACAAGTGACCAAACGCCTGGGAGTGATTTTCCTAAGGAAAATCTCCATTGTCGAAGGGGATTTTTGCTGTGTGAAGAAGGATCAGGTGCGATATAGGAGGAAACAGGCACTATGAAGTCCCACTCTGTGGCAGGTGCCAATCTGCTTCCTGTGTCTTGTCTTTTTGCTGTGCCAACAACGCAGTAAGTCAACCCAGAGAATAAGCTGAAAATCAGTACACCACTCCATCTTTTCTGGGGTACCAGCTCTTGGACTGGCTCCCTCTGCCATCAGGTATGTGAGCACCAACCTTGATAGATCTGAACGGATGGGCAGTCTCTGAATGGGCCACGCTGACTGACTTGAGTGCTAGAAGAGCAGTTACAGCCATTTGTGTTTAAAAATACAGTCAAGGGAACAGTAACAGTGATTCTTTCTTCCTTCTTACATCATTGCTTAGTGCACAGTTCATCTACCTGCTAGTGGGAGACCTGTGCTCTCTGCTGGGATTCACATCCACATCTCTCCCCCCCC
>VZSZ01002093.1:45352-88631 GCA_013398815.1 Ibidorhyncha struthersii
GCTTTTTTTTTTTTTTCCTTTACATTCTGACCTTTAATAAAAATCTGCAAACACCTTAGAGACTGATCCCACAGTGATGGTGTCTCTGAGTCACACTGTCCTTCTCATGCCCTCTTATGTTCACCCTTGAATCATGTGTTCGTATCCATTTCAAAAGTGGAACAGGAATCAAACCTTGATGGCTGCTGCACTCACTGGGGAGGTGGGAATGGACATGTCATCCTCAACATCTATTCTTGGCTAAAGAAATGAAGGCACTACTTGCTACATTCCTTGAGATCACTCAGGCAGTAGCTACATTTAGGCAAACATCTATGTCACGCAGCACTTCAGTGCCACAGACCTCTGTGGCATTTCCTATTGCTACAGGTCAAGTTAAACGCCGCATTTTGTATGTGCTCTGCTGTGGGTCTCATCGCACGGCATCTAAGGGAACTCAGCCAGCTGACTCAACTAACATCTTACAGCTGGGAGCAGTCATGCCGAGCACTGCTGCCTGCCCAAGTCCTTCTGTGCTGAGTGGTAACTCTATAGATAACACTGTTATCTTTAAATGTAGTTAGCTTGGAACGGGGGTGGGGGACAGGGGGAAGAAAGGATCATCAAAATCATCAAAAAGAAATAGCAGGCAGTAAATTGAGACTACAGGAGGAAAATTTCTTCACGTTTGGAAAAAAAATAATGTTGGTAGCTTCGAGTTCCTGAAACAAATCATGGAAATGGTAACAGAACAAACTGGACATCTAGAAAAGTAACACATAAAGACAAGTAACACTTAAAGATATAACAAGTGCAGCCGTACTGGGTCAGACCAAGGGTTCACCTGGGCCAATATTCTGTGTTCCTAGTGGATCTCTAGGGAAAGCTAGGAACAAGACAAACACATACGGTATGTTCCCTGTGCTCTCTCCCAACCTCCCACCTGTTTTCAATTCAAGCGACTTCCTGAACTGCATGTCATTTCTGTGTGCTTAATAACCCCCAGCAGATTTCTCTTCCAAGTACTTGTCCAGACTGTGGCATAGTGTGTATACAAGAGCAACCTTAATCCTACCCATTTCTGGTGTTCTGAGCGCTGGATTTTGCAACTTAATCCTCTTTCAATGTAGGCCTTAAAAAACATTTTTTTCTTTTGTCCAGCCATGCACCTCTAGTGGATTTGGATGACAGTCCCTAGCTCCAGGAACTGGTGTCTTTTCCCTTACTTACCTCTTGAATCCCTGAAGTCTATGTGGCCTGGTGGGTAGTGTTTGCAAAGCCTCTCCATTATCTGCTTGTAGTGCATAAGCCTGTGTAAAGGTCTGAGGAGGAAGGTATTGAGAGGCAAGTAGCAGACTTTCTGTAGCTCAAAATCCCTGCAAAATGTCTCCAGCTTGCGAGCGTTCTTGATCCCGTTCTCCAACTCAATTAAAATCTCATTGTGCTTCCACAGGTGAATTGTCAGTTGCTTATAGGCACAAAGAAAGAAAGAAAGAGCGTGTGGTACAGCTATTAGCAATCACTGTGAGACATGACTCAGCCCAAATTTATTCCAGTAAAAAAAAAAAAATCCAACTTGCACAGCAGTTGAGATTTTGCAAACAAAACCACTGCGCAACACAATGGTTCTGATATTCAGTTGAAAAGGAGAAATGGCATTACTCGTTTGAAGTACACACCCCCACCCCCTCTGCATTCCCTGTAAAACAAAAGTACACAAGTAAACAAAACTAAGTCTGGTATCAGTGAGAAATCCAAAGGCAAGGGGATAACATGAACATAACTCATGCAAGTGTAGGTGCAACAGGGAGACAATGTGAATGCAGAGCTAGGAAACAAAACGGGATTTTCTTGGAGGATGAAGGGATTTAGTTGCCCCAGTTCCCTGAGGTGCTTTTGGACAACTCAGGTGCAGGCAGCTGGACTTCTAGCTTCCACTCCCCTATTATTGATGAGAAGTTGCATCTTCTGGGAATCCAAACAAACATAAAAATAGAGGAGTTGTCCAACACAAATGGGTACGTTAGAGTTCTTCATCTTTGGATTACATCCTCTTCTCTTTAGTGTAGTCCCTAAGATGATCCCACTGGCAGCAGAGGAGCTGTGCACCAGCAAGTTAATGAGATTTGCATGAAATATGTAATCTCATTTAGGTCTCAGTACCACAACATTCACGAGTCCCATTTAAAACAATTCAGCAGTATTTTTTTGAACAATTAACACAGGGGCTTCATTTGTGTTTTGCAAAAGGTAAACCGGTTCTTCAGGATGCACAGAGCTTCTCTGTGCAGCGAAAAAAGTCTCCCAGTACCTGGTAGAATATTAACCAGCAACAGAAAGAAACTGAATGCATTTGTCGAATGCACTTGAGAAGAAAGTTTGGCTTATTCTAAAGCTTGTGCTTTTTGACACATTCCCAATTGCCTCCCCCTCTCCTGTGATTTGTGACCTCCTTAACAGAAATATACCTTACCTACAGCCAAGCCGCTTCCTCCATACACTGCATGTTCATTTTAAAGCCTGTAACTCAAGCAAAGACACAGCAGACCCTCTGGACTGCCACAGAGGCTGCCCATTAATTACCCACTTTTAACTTCTTTCCTATGTTAATTAAACAAGGAGTGTCAGTTCTCAGGTCTTTTAACAGGTCTCATGATAAATATGCGGAGTTTTCACTAACTTCATGGTTTCCTGTGCAGTTCTTTAAGTCAAATTGGGTTCTGCCTCTTTCGTCCACATATCTGTGCCTATCAGCGGTGGTGGTTCTCAAAGCAAAGGGAACAGAATCCTCCACCGGTGAAGGGAGAACGGCAAAGGTGAAAGTTACAGTAAGGACTGTATGTTGCCATTAAACTAGTGCCGCAGAAAGACCTGCAGTCAGTGAAGGACAATTTAATGTTGCAAGGTACCAAGAGCAGAAATAGAGTCTGTCAGAAGCCGAGATTCCAAAAACGGCTAGTGAAAAGGTGCATACTTTTTGAGAGCAGGAATGGAGGTAGCAGAGTCTCCCCTGCATTTCTTCCAATGCCTCTGAATTGTGTCTTGAGGGGAAAAAGTAGTTCCTGTTAAGTAAACTGCAGAGAGGGTAAGTCTGCCTTACTGGTAACAGAGCTATCTGTGTTGGGGACTGCAAATCAAGATTTCTACATTCTCTTTTTCTGATTTGCCGTATAATCACTTGGATGTCACTTAACCTCTCTTCATCGCTCTCTGTGCTTCTGAAAAATAAGCCTAGTACTAACTAATGTCTCAGGAGAGCTGTGAAGATTAAACTCCCCCTTCCTCCATCCAAGGACTCAAGGCTGCTCTGCTTACTAACTGCAGAATGCTGAAGTTGCAATCACCAAGGAAAGATTTATCGGACAGTTTCAGAAGCACTTTGAGATGCACACGCCGAAGGTGCAGTGCCATGTTTTGCCACGCACTGACCTGGACGTATAGCCACATTAATAAGGTGAGCTGTGTGTTATCCATCCATACTGTTAAAGTCCGTTGGGTTTTCACAGGCTCCCATCCTGCCTTCCACACTGTTTGTTCAGTAACACAGAGCATCAAAAATACTACTCTGGCCAAACTAACAGATGCAAAGTCTGCTGAATGTTACACCTAGATTTACACTTCAAACATGTATATTTGCTTTTAGCTTTAAAGGGACCAAAGGCAATTATTCACATTTATTCAAAAACCTTTCACCTCACTTGGCACCGTAGTGCACAAATATAAGTTTCCCAAATCAAATCAATATCCAGGTTATGGTCACTACTCCTGCCATATCTTAACACTTATATTTGCATGCACAAGTATGCACACTTGGCATTTGAACAGTCTCTTCAGCCATACAAAATTCTGATATTTTGTCTTCCTATTTGAAAGAAAAAGAGCACTAGAAATGAAATGTTCCTCAACTTTTGTGTTCGCTGTTCCTATATTTGGACAATGGACTGAGGAAAGGGGCTGGAGCATTTAAAATCAGCTTGTAATTCTGAAATCTCACTGCTTACCAAAAGCTTGCTACTTCATCAAAGGAAACTTTTATAGCACAAGCCTTGATTACAATTGACAAAAAACAGTGTAAGAGGCAACATCACATGAAAATCACGCTAATGTTAATCCGTGTCAAAGCTTAATAGTTATAGGATCACGCCTACCTTCATACTCTGAATGTTCTTTAGCATAACATCTCCGATTCTTTGGTAATCTCCTTTAATGTGAGCATTAGAGCGGCCTTCCCTGTCAGCAACAGAAATATCACACACTTCAGTCGTGCAATAAAACCACATAATCGCTTATAAGCACAGAAAGGAACTCAATAGCTCATTTCTTTTAAAATCCTGACCCCCATGCTCCTTCGCTTGGAAGTGTGTGAGGAATCTTCCTGACGGACATGTAATTCCCAGGTACAGTACACATTTCACCCAGCCTGGCTTGCACTCCCGTCTACAGAGACGGCAAGCACTTAACAGAAGGATTAGACTTTTAAAGAAAATTGCTAGCCTTTTTAAACACACCAGAGAAGGCTGGAAATGGCTTGAGAAAAAAGAAGACATCAAAATCCCATGACAGTACATGGGCTTAGAGCAGAAGGATAACTCTGTTCAGAAACAAGGATTGCACAGGATGCGCAGGTGTTCCTCCTCTGAAAAGCTTTCTGTTTGTGCAAGGGACAGTGGGACAAAAAAAAAAAAAAAAACCCACCCCAGCCCCCCAAAACCAAACCAGCACGTACNGCCCCATCCAGCATCTGGGTTTGACTCATAAGTGTTACATACTGGCAGGATTTTTCTTCCAGTGTGTCTTTTTTGGTATTAAAAATGCAAACTGCTCCCTCCCACCCAGTCAGCTGCACTTGGGTGGGTGCTCCATTTGGGAGAAACCCAGCTCCTCATGAAAAAGATATTCCTGCTCTAAACCCGTGTGCGAGACAGGCAGGGATACCACACTCTGACTGAACGCAAACATGTCTTTTAGAAAACACCAGAGGAAAAATCATGAATGTAAGAACCTAACTGTCACAGATCTGATCCAATCAAGTTAGGTTTTCAAAAGAAAATCACGAGGGGGGTTGTGGGGAGAAGCACTGTCCCCCTCCCCTTTCCAACTTCTAATACTGGATCCAAGTTTCCCGCATTGTGGCTTTTTACGTGCTGTCCTCAATTTTTAAAATTCAGTTCAACTCCCACACCTGAGTACTGGGAGACAGATCCAGTCCTTGTGTGAGCAACTGCAATTCAGCCAAAGAAATCCACTACCTTGGAAGAGGACAGAAACATAATCAAGCTCTAAATGAACCCAAGGACAACAGGACGTCTGGTTTCTGTTATTGCTAAATGGATGTACTGTTTTTCACCCACTTGCAGTAGCTCACTTTTAAGAAAAATCTGTGTGCAGTGAAGGAACAAGTGGACAACCAGGTGGCAAATCTCTGCATTCCTTAGTACTGGCAATTTAGCCAGAGAGGTTCCACACTCACCAAATCATAGAGGATGCAGCTGTTTTTAGGAATATACTTTCACTGGTAAGACACGTAGAATATTTTTTTTAAAAAAAACCAAACATATTATTACATGAATAGATGCATATTCAGACATATATTCTGTTTTGTAAAATTAAACAGGGTTATGTTCATGCTGGATAATCTCTCTGCGTGCTTTTCTAAATTGGAAATGTGGAAGGCACAGTAACATCTCTTATTTTATCCTTTAACAAAGAGACTCAACTGATAAACAAGGGGTTGTTCCATGTTCATTTGAACAATATCCAGTTTCATAGGCTGTCTTTAATTATTTTCTATTGTGTTAAGTCCCCCAGGGCACTCACATCCCTATTTAAGCAAGGAAAATACAGTTCTCAACAAGATTTTTTATGTTTTTTCTGACCCCAAAGGTTACACCAGGGTAGGAAATCGGGTTGGGTCAATGGTAACTTTAATTAGCATCACTGGTTTTGCAAAAGCACTACATTACATAAACACTGCCATAGTCAAAACATGCCCAAGAAACAGTCTACATTGCAAGGAACAGCAGAGGTATGTACAGACATTACAAGATTACAGTCTCCACACTACCTGAGGATAAAAGTTCAATTTCTCTCTCCAGGAAGAGCCTGTCAAGCCATCTCCCTGCTATGTTGTTCCTTGCCTTTCCCTTCCCCCATGTCCTATCCACCCAGCAGCTCTCCCCACTGAGATTTCCACTGAGAGGCTGTAAATAAAACTTTCCAGCCACTAAAGCTCTACTCAAAGTGGTGCGTATCAAAGTGCCCCTGACTGAAAACCACAACCATTTGAAGTCCAAGGCAGTAGCACCGCACTGGCAGGAGGCAAGGGAAAGTGGCCCTCCACCCGTGCAGCCAGCATGCAGCATCCCATCTCAAATGGCTCACGCTGCGCCACTGCACACAATCCCAGAAACGTCGAAGCCAGATGAATTTCTGCTGCTGCCAGTAGCGACTCAGTATTTGGTAATTATCTCTAAAAGAATTCTTGCTCTACGAGTTATTCTCTAACTCTCTGGCATTGCCTGAATCCTTTTTTATGTCTCTACATTTGATTTATTCTAATGGACCTCAGCAGTTTGGTACCTTTCTGATTTACTGCCAAGATAAATATTAAGCACATCATTACAGACTGCTATTTCTGAATAGAAATTGCTTTTCTGATCTCAAGGCTACAAGGCAGGTTGGCTGGAATACTCGTTGCAAATTTCTTATCTGCTAGCTAGCTACTCGAAGGCTGACCCCAAGCCTACCAAAGTCATAGTGAGTGCTTCCACTGACTTTGTGAACTTCAGCTGATATTTAGTGCAGTTGTTCATTGAACAGCCAGGTCCTTATTTCCTAAAAGTTGACCCCCTGGCCCCTCTTCAGCACAGACAGCATGGACTGCTTGCACAGCATCTCGTCACATCAGTCACAAGAAAGCATCAGGAACATTCCCTTTCATTGGCTTTGGCCACAGACTCATCCAAGGCTTTTTTTGAAACAGTCTGATGTCTTCCAAATCTTACTCTGTATCTTGGCTGAGAGACAAAGAGGGAGAGAAGGGGGTTCCCCAAAAGCAACAGCCTCTCTCCAGCTGCTGGCTGAACAGTTAAGAGCTGAATCGTACCAGAGCCCTCAGCCCAGGCCAACAGAGATAACCTGTGCAGCAAGCAGATGCGTACTGCTGGGACAAATAAAACCCTAAGAAAATCCACAAATGTGATGGCCAGGTATTGCTCCTTGTTCCAGCTGTTCTCCCTGCTTTGGTTATTTGTTTCCATGTAAACGTGGCCTCTTGCAACAGAGATGATTTTCCCACTGCAGATGGTGCATACGTGTGTAGGCTCTGATGTGGACTGGAGGGGCAGGGAAAGCTGAAGCCAGGCACAGGGGAACACGATGGCTTCACATCTGCCTCCTAAACCCCATCCTCCACTCTACCCAGCTCTCTGCCTGGACTCCGCAGTAACCCCTAGACTACACCGTCCTCTTCCTCAGCTCCTCAACATGAAAATCCGAAGTAAACAAAAAAGAAAACCCACAGAAAGAGCATCCAAACACACAGAATGTTAAAATAAAACCCAAACACCTGACCTATCAGATGGTGTCTTACTGCTTCAACAGCCCAAAGCACAG
Source organism: Ibidorhyncha struthersii (assembly GCA_013398815.1). NCBI lineage: Eukaryota > Metazoa > Chordata > Aves > Charadriiformes > Charadriidae > Ibidorhyncha > Ibidorhyncha struthersii. The sequence goes on from VZSZ01002093.1 coordinate 52,946, forward strand.
CAGCAGAGAAGAGAGCTCTCCCTGTGGTGTATGTTTTGGATAACAACACTCGGCTTCCTGGGGCGGGGGCTCATTTGTTGTGCATCGATGGCTAAATTGTTCTTCCTACTCCTTGTTTTCACGGGTCACTGTTTGAACATGGTATCTATCTGCTAGTGACAGGGGACAGAGCCCAGGGACTAGGCTCTTACAAATTTTCATCAGGAGCTGATTTATGACCCTCAGCTCCACAGAAGATGTAGGAGCTGCTTTCCCTACACATAATGTGCCCTCACTCCACTGACATTTTGTGGGAAAATCATGCTGAGTAGTGGAGATATTATTCTACAAAAAGCTCATTTTCAGTTTTTCTCCAAATAGTCCCTTCCTTTTTTACTGTAATGCAAATGTACAATTGCAAGCAAAGAAGAGGTGACCAAATTTTAAACCTGATAAGAAAATCAGACACTACCTAACATATTGCTAAAAATGGCCATCACCTTGACTTACAGAGACTATGCAAGCAGCTATGTTGAATTTTCAAATTACAAAAACTTCTGAGTGTACCTCATTGAAAAATGAATGAAAAGAAATCTCAAGTTAGCCCATACTACCCTCAATCATTCAGGAATGCCAGCAGAAGGAACAAAAATTTGATGGGGATGGTGGGAAAGCAAAGGAGGGAATGATATCTCAACAAAGATTTTTTTTCCGGGTCAACATAAAAACTTCTATTGCAGCCCTTCAATTGTAGTAAATTATATTTGCGGTGTATTACCTTCTGTTACACGCTTAGGAACAGCATCTCCCTCCAGGATACTATAGCTTGTCTTTGAGCACTTAGACACTTTTGACTTTTTAAGAGTATTATTAACTAAAGGTCTAATATTAAGAAATACCTTCAACATTCCCCATTACAACTGCCTTTTAAATAAGAGGAACATTTTGTAATTGGAAAAGAAGAGTTGATAGAAGCAAAACAACCTCTTCCTTGCTCACACCCTCCTATTACACAGTGCTCTGCCCATTCCAGCCAACGCTGCAGGTGTCCTTTCAGCAGTAAGTGGTGCATGAAACACTGCTCAGACCCCAAGAAATGTACTGCTGAAGCCACCAGAGCTTCCCAGAGCCCCACCAAGCCTTTGGGGAGTGTGCACACATTAAAAGACTTTGGGCTGGCTATCCCTGTTGTGAGAGAAACCCAATCTACAGCAAGCATGCATCAGTAATGCTTTTAAATGGTAAGAGATCAAAGCAAGTAATGCCATCGCATGGAAATATACTGAAAACACAACGTGTCATACCTTGCAGTGGCACCTCCTTAGAGATGATCCTGGGCACGTCCCGCCTGGGAGAGACGCAGAGATGAATGTAACATGGCTCCGGGTGTGACTAATGGATCCTGGACAAGCTATCTCCCACCATTTCAAATTCATTTGGGTATAGCATGGCTCTGATCCCCAGAAGTACCCAAAAGTGACTTCAGCAATGCAACCTGTCCTCTCAAAAGCAAGCGCAATGCACTGGCACCAAGTCCCTCTTCATGTCTTTATCTCAGGAATCCACACTGCATGAGTCTGAGGTTTATACTACAATACACACTTTATTTCTGTCCGTAAGGACAAAGACACTTTCGAAACTGTCCTCTTCATCCCTCTTAGAATCATAGACTTGTTCAGGTTGGAAGGGACCTTTAAGATCATCAAGTCCAACCATTAACCTAACCTGACAAAACCACTTCTAAACCATATCCCCAAGTACCACGTCTACCCTTTTTTTAAACACCTCCAGGGATGGCGAATCCACCACCTCTTCACGAGCCACACAGAACCAGCTGAATAGTCAGCACTCATGCATTTGAGAAGGCAGATAAGGATTGCTGTCTTGTTTATATAAACTGTTTATTAGGCTGTTCTTCCTGACCGCAAGTACTACTTCCCAAACAAAAAATGGTTAATAAATCAACATTTAGCTCATCTTCCTACACCTCCCTGAGTGTTTTTTATTACAGGTTTTCAAACCAGCTTTCATGAATCCTGATTGAGCCTTCTCTTTTCATATGCTAAGATCCAAGACCTTTTTTTTTGCAAATTACCAGCCGAACATTTCTCAGCCACATCTGGTAGTACTGAGTAACAGCTTTCCTCAGAAGTGCCTATGAACTGGGAGTCAAATTACTGACTTCCCTGAAAGAAAATTAGTCTCTCTGCATTTCTGGAAAGTACGCAATGCTTTTTCTTCCTAGAACATGGATAAGGCCCAAAATGCAGATTTACACTTCCTGATAGGGCTTCCTAGGGCAGAAACGGTTATCCTAGGTTGCCCTAGCTTTACTCTTTGCAGGGCTTAGCAGTTGACCAAGGGGGAAAATTTACGGTTCTCCATTTGCCACCTTCTGTCAGAATTTACAGAAACCAGTTTGAAAACTTGCAATAGAAACATTTAAAGGGGTGCGGGAACATGAGCTAAATCTTTTTGGCTGGAAAATGGTGCTTGTGGCCCACATGAATAGCCTATTAAACAGCTCAGACAAATGAAGGAGCAAAACCTAACTGACTTCTCAGATTCAACTGGCCAGATGTTAACAGAGCATGTCACGTTCTGCCTGCACTGCCCATACCTCTTCCTCCTTGCCATAAAACCTCTCAGGCCCTGGGAAACAGGAGCCAGCTTTAAGTCATTGAGATATGCCTCCCATATTTCCTCCCAGCAAAAAGGGTTGGGAACTCCTGGCCTTGCAGCCAAAGTCTTGCTGAGGAGCAAACCTGGATAAGTCCTGGTAGCCAGAACCAGGACCTGGATGACGCTCTCCTGGCACTTGCTAACCAGACAGCCTGATGTGCACTGTCCTCTATTCCACCTCAGGCAGATTCCTGCTCTTTTTTGCTTCTCCTCCCTTGCTGCACGAGAGGGCAGAGCCCCATGCCTGCCTGCATCCACCAAAGGTCATCCTTCCTCTCCTCAAACCACAAGGCCTCTAGCTGGCTATTTTCACTTGGTCCCAAGAACATGGTCAGTCTCATAAACAGAGCTCTCAGCACAGTTTGGGCAACTGAGGTGGTTCACAGGCTGCTTCACTCGACCTGCAACAGCACAGGCAGGGCAGAAAACATCGCCCAGAGCATGGTATGACTGATCTTAGGATGCTATGCTGTAAAATCACCAGGAATCTGCTCAGTTTCATGGCCAGAAAGAAACTCTGGCTGTGAAAAATGCAGCAGCTTCCTATATTCTGCAGTTGGCTATTGGTGTCAGCATCAGTTAATGTCTTGTTAAAAACTTTCTCACTATGCATTAGACGCTGAGATGTGCTGCTCTTAGGAAATACAGTACTAAAGAGAAAAATGGGTGAATTTTTTAAAGAAACAAAGCAGACCTGCCAGAATCTATAACTGGGTCAAAACGATACCAGCCCTTAAGATGTTCGGTAGCAAACAACCTGCCTCTGATGGGAGATTCAAACAGTTCAGAAGCCTTCAAGCAAGCCAGAAATGCTTTTAATAGTGTGCACAACCTGAGGTGATTTGAGCCAAATACTAAAAGTCTATAGATGTTTTAACAAATTAAAAGCATAGAGCCATCTAACAATTGTTACTTGAGATCCTCCCCTGGCCTTGCTCTCCTCACAGCTCTTCTGCAGACCATCAGCTTCAATGTCATCCAAGTCTGAATAGACCAGGGAATAGCTTCCTGTAAGAGCTCCCAACACACAGCACGAAGGTTTGAAGCAAACCTTAGACAAACACACTGATGTCTAGGCAGAACGAGCAGGCTGAATTGCACTTTAAGTTGATAAAACCCAGAATCCTACTTGCTAAGGGAACACAGATGGCTGGTTGCGGGAGGCTCTTCCTCTCAGACGAGCTCCCACAGCACACCTGGACAGCTAGGGACTTTCAGTAGCTTGAGGAAGTCCACAACCCTTTCATTCAAAGGCCCTTTTTTTGTAGGACATGCCACCCCTCTGACAAATGGCAGAGCATGCATATGTCTCAGGACAAGCACCCCATCTTCCTCCCCCCTCCACCTCCCTGGAAATTTAGAAGAGCTGACATGGAAGAGTCAGTTTTAGATGAGTTGGCTTGAATCCTGGCTCAGCCAGGCCCATGAGGAGCTACGCAGCCGATGCAGAGGCTGGGCAGTGCTCTGCACTGTGGTGGTGAACATGGCCGAAGCTCACTGGCTTAAAACCACCCGGGGCCAAAGACAATCACAGCAGTATGGACATTGAGCTAAGTGACCTTGACCACGCTGCTGAAGAAATTCCCTACTACATTGCCACCAGCTGCTTCTTCTAACATGCTGAGGGGCTGTTTCTTTTTGTCACTCCCCATTTAATTAAATGGTAATCTCTATAGGGTAGAGTTTATTGCTTGCAGCTTATCTCAGCATCTGTGGCATTATATAAAAACACCAACACCTCCAAAATAACACCTGCCAGAAAATCCGCCTCCCTTCCTAAGGCACGTATTCAGATCTCCCAGAACTTTAAAAACAAACGCTGTCTACAACAGTGGTATTACATTAGGTAAACTCATGCTGTTGGTTGCAAACTGGATGCAGACCAGGGGCAGGAACGTGATTGTTTTTCTGTCAAGTGAATCAGAGCAGGCAACAAAGAATTCCCAGTGGCTTTATGCTAACTGTGGAAGGACATGCAATAGCTGAGCTGACAAAGTCAGAATGAAGTGCCCAGCTGGGACAAAGTTACCTCAGCATAATATTTTTGCACAAATTTGGGTTGCAAAGTGGGTTGCAAAGTAACTTCATAGCAGATCAGCAGTTTATATCATTGGGTAACTGCAGTTTAAATATGATATTAAACTAAGCCTTAAACTAAGGTTTACCACTCTATGAAACCATAGCCTTAGGACACAAGGAAACGCTCGAAAACAAAAGGCTTACTCAGCTCTAAAAGCAGCCAACTGAAAAGGAGAAACAAAATAAACCCATGGAAAGTCTAAAAGCCTAAATATTCTTCCTTTCTTTTAACATACCTCCCCCCATTTACTACTATGCCACATTTCCACAGCAGGCTGCTATCGCAGCATCATCCAATTTTTGAAAAACGTCACACCTGAACAGGAAGTTGGTATCCACCTGTAATGCCACCAGCAAGCAGAAGGGTATAGGGGGAATCTCTATTTCAACACGTACCCCAGGAATCAGCACCCAGCAAACTCACTAGATTAGACTGGCCTGATAGAGAGCAGAACTTGGCCCTTTACTAAATGTATAACATTCTCCTTTTCTCACCATGCACCCTTAACCCCAATTAGTTGGGATTAACCCAGCTACTGTTAATCCTACACCGTGGCTGGAGAAACAATCACTATTTTATAACACTTGAAAGAGCCTTCTTGGAGTACCTGCAACAAACGTACCTTACTGGAAAACAACACCAGTAAGAATTCTGACTGGCTTAAAACAGTAGTAGCCCAATGAAAACAGGGAGATACAGGCAAAATTGCTGTGCAGCACATTGCCTTAGGAGTAAACTTATATCAACCATCAGCCACAAAGTCCTGGATGAGGATGTCTGCTCTAAGAGACAGTATCACAATCCCCTCTCCCCAGAAAATATCCACTAATTTTGGAACTGTGCAGGGAGGGATAGCTCTAGTCTGCAATGTGTTGCTCTCTCATTCAATGACCTCGCTCATCACATCGCAAAAGCTAAGCTCACATGCACTCTAAGACTGTGTTTTGCTTTTGTTTTGATTAATTAGTTAAAGAGACATTAAACTGATTAGCACTCATCAGGTCTGCCTGCTCCGCTTTCATGTGATTTTTCCATTGTCACTTTTCTAACCGAGAAGGAAAAGCTGGGCTCCCAGCACCAAAGATAAACTACCAAAAAATGCCTACACAGAGCAAGACAATCTAGTCCAGACAGGTCTAATCAGAGCAAGAAGAGGGCTTCTGTGTGCTGCCTCTGCTCAGATATCAGTGGTCAAATGAACTGAGTTAAGAGTCCTGCCAGGAAAGAATTACTCACTTCACAGCTGTTTCACAAAAATGCCACGTTTTACTGTCACTGTTATGCTAAGGATAGATAATTTTTAAGTCCAGCATGCTCTTCCAAAACTCTGTCAATTTGTAGAGTGCACTGTTGACCCCAAGAGTGTCAAAGCTGCGGTGCTGCAGAATGGGAAGCTGGTCTCTGAAATCCCCCCTAGCCTACATCTATTTGACAGAAACAGGATTTGATCCTTCACCGCTCCCTCTTTATTACTGATAAGCCTTGCTTGCAGCAAGTTTTTCGGAAGAGCTGCCATATAGAAACACTGACATTTGGCAAGAGAAAGCTTCATCCAGAACTGTGATCTCATTTGCATATGTCTGTACCTGACTGAGAAATCTGAACAACAGAGTTTGTCGAGTAAACACGAACAAAGCATGATTCAATATATCCAGTCTGTTAACAACCAACATCTGTGACTTTCACAAATGAATCACTACAGTAGATCATAAAAAGCAAAAAAGGGAATGCAAAAATGCCAAACTGCATGAAATAACACAGCTAAATAACAAACAACAATCTTACCACAGAGCAAGTCTCTGCTCAATTTCCTTGAGAAACCCAGTGTGAAATTTGTGCAAAGGTTCGAAGTTGGAGAAAATGAGATTTTTCAGTGTTTCAGGCATGCAATCCTCTTTACTCACTGCACTCTGAAACCACTACAAAGGAAAAAAGAAGCAAAATTATCGGGGGGTGGAATGCAGCAGGTATGATCATTTGCTGTCTTTATAGACCTAAACCAGTAAGGACCTTATTTAGCAGGCACTAGGAATACAACCCAGGCTACCTCTGACACTCCTACATGCTGAATGGGTGCTCTTATCAACGGTCAGGCCCTGCGTAGTTAAAAAAGAAACTCCCTTCCCCTTTGCCATCACTGATCAAATCTTGAAAATTCTTTTCAAGCCCAAACTGGTTGGTCACTACAAACTGAATTTGCGAATGCTGTAGGTGCAAGAGAAAGAGTATTGCAATACTTGCAACACTTGCAAACGTTCCAATAAAAAGAAAAAATATGCTCTGCATTTTCTTTTGCCAAGTTCTGTCTGAACTCCCTTTGACAGGAGTTGGTACTGTAAGCATTCAAGCCCATGTTGCTGTGTGCAGATAGAGAACATCATACACTTTGCAAAGTGAACAAGTAGAAGGATGATACTTTGCACTTCCAAGATGCTAGTAGCAGAAAATAGGAGGGTCAGTGCCAAACACTGTTAAGACTGCAAGAGGCTCCTGCTCAGTTTTGCTCCATAATCTCTTTATTTCACCCTAATAGACCTATGGGTGACGTAAAGCCATAGGACTAGGGGGCTTGCCAAGGTGGTACAGACTATCATCTTCAACACGGTAACACTACTCCCCCCTCGCTGCCATGAGCTACCTATGGTTGACTTCCAGCAGCACCTAGAAGGCTGTTGGGACCATAGCCTTGATTGACAGTGCATCAGCTGGAGCTGACCCAGACCTGGGATAGAGAGACCCCTCCCAAGCCTCCCTCTCCCCCACTTTATCTCTGCACTGAGCAGAGCTAAGGTTGAAGAACTGCACTCCTACCAAGCCTCAAAATTCATGCACAACACTCATTCCTTCTACCTTTTCCAATGATGCTGGCTACTTGTTCACTCTCAGTGGCTTACTGGGCCAGACATCTGTGGGGGACAGTTGATGGGCCTGATGATTACCTCAGAGCCAGTGGTATGCCTCTTGATGGCATAGCAAATTCAGATTTGGCCACCTCAAGAGTAAAGGCCAGGGTGGGAAATGGGGGTTTAACTCTGAAGAGCTAAAACTTTCTGTTTCTGCAGCCACTGGGTGAAACAGAAGATGAAACCAGCATATCTGCTGTTGAGATTGCAGCAATGACCACCATCCCACAGAACCTGGCCTCTTCCCTCATTGGCCTGGCTTCCCAGGAAGTCAGGGTAAGTAGGCAGTGAAGCGACAGCTATCTTGCTGCCTGTAACAACCATGCTGCTCCAGCCTACGTTGGCATGTCTAAGCTGGCATCAGATCAGCTGCATCTGCCACGTGGGCTCCTGGAACAGACGAGAAGCTGGGGAGAAGGTGACTCTCCATGGTTCCCAGCTGGTACCAACAGACTCTTCCCTGCAGCATGTCCTCCTTACCACAACACTCAATGCAGGAGGTGGCAATGCACCTCGCAGAGTTTCACACACCGGGCGATTAAAGAGCTGGGAGATCTGGAGCTGGCAGCCCTGCTGAAATACCATGAGAGGTTTTGGATCCAGTGCACTTTTACAGACAATTGTTATTTAAGGCCAAATCTTGTGCACATTACTCTTGGAAGTTAAACAAGACTGTTGGTGTGTGTGCAAAGAAGGCACGTATTTGCCTTGGTGATTTTAACAGTCACACTTTGATGAGATGCCTACAGATTAATGACTCGTTTAACAGACAGTTTCTCTTACTGAAAAATCAGAATCACTCAAATGGTACTCCACAATATTTCATGTTAAATGGAGGGCATTTAATCCAGGAGAAAACATTTCTATGTCCCCCTAGGGAGCTACTTCAGTTTTAAGAGAAGTCATTGAAAGCCCACAGGCATTTTTAGTAATTACAGCCACAAAGTACGAGAGCAAGAAAAAATAACTGAAGTGTGTCCCAAGTTCCTCAACCTGATACAGTCTCATAGCGCATGTTTCTAACCACAGTGCAAATCTCTACTTTCTGGTTTTTGTGTTATTTCCCCCCTAGAGCTGTACTCCTGGGCGCTGCAGAGAATACCTACAGTGCAGAATATAAAAGTAGCATGGAACAGCTAAGATGTTAAATGGAGCAGATGAAATACTACTGCTGACTAGAGCTTCACATGTTTCATGAGTAATGCTCAAGTAAACATACCGATGTGATGACTTCAAGGTCCTTCAGGTATGTTCGTTCTGTGGTTGCTACTTCTTTAGCAATAAAGTAAGCTTTCTCGGTTGGGAATTTCTGCAAAATGCAAACACATTAGGTTTTCATCTGCTTTTACAGAGCTGCTTTCTGTAGGAAAAAGCTGCAGACAACAATCACCGAGAGAGTTACAAACTAGTGACCCTTGCTTGTGCTTACTGTGACTCATGCTTGAATGTTCCTAAGCTCTGAAGCCCTGAAAATAACCCTTCCTTGCAAACACAAGAGAACAAGCACTTTCTATGAGTTCTTGAGAGACATTTTTCTGCCAAAGTGATTTCTACAGCTTTGGGGTGCTGATGTTCCTTTCAGCTTATTCCACACATCTGGAGCAGGACATATTCTGAAGCTCACAAAGAAATCCTTTGCAGGCTAGATAACATTTGACCAATGTCAGATTTGACAAAATGACAAAAATAAGTGTCTGATTATTGTAAGTTTCATTGTCAAGGTAAGAATCCACAGTAAAAATACTCTCAATAAATCCGTAAAAGTTTCCCAGTGCAGCTGGACAACCTAACAGCAGAAGAGGGGAATAGTTTTAGGGTAAGCTACAGTTTTCAAATTTCAGGAAAAAAATCCCAAATCCTCCCGTGTTATCCAAGAGGCAAAAGTGGTTTTGACCTCTTAATTCTGAAGAGCCAAAGAATCCCAACTGATCGTGCTCTGTGTTGCTCAGGAAGCAAAAAGGAAGAGCAAAACATCCATAGATCTTTGGACTAGATGATCTCCAAAGGTCCCTTCCAACCCTGACTATTCTGTGATTCTGTGATTTCCGCCCTGAATATCAGTGATACAGAGGATGTGCTAGAAAGAGTTGCAAGGGGAGATTGTGTGGGCATTTCCTACTCAGTATACAACCCCATAGGAACCATCATCAGCTGGTATAAGCTACAGCAGTCACTGGCTGCTGTAACTTGGACTGGCACAGAGAATCATCAGTCTATTAACTGATTCTTGGCTTTTCTTCTTCTCGAATTCCTCTCACCTATCTTGCTAACTATGTACAGTGGGAAAAGAGATCTTCCTTACACATCCTCCCACTTTCCAGCAAAGCCATCTGAGTTCCTACCTTCTTCATCCTGAGATGCTCCCAGCTCAGGAGAAAAAGTAGGCAACAGAAGGACAAGAGCGACCCCCCTCTCGCCCTGCAGCACAGCAGGGACGAGCCAGCAGACACCCAGAACACGCTGGCTCAGACAGGATCACTTCTGTCTTCGAAAAGCAGTTTTGGATGTGATGCTCCCTTATGGCTTTGCTGCAATGATGGGGCTGAGCCAAACATTCCCAGCTGAAGGCTGTGGCTCAAAGTGAGCATTTCTACTCCCACAACCAAATTCTCCCAGTGGTGCTCCCAGCAGAGACAGACTGGAGAGCCTGGGTTGGACACTCTTGCACAGGCTCAATGCTGTTCCTTTTCCTTCTGTCACCTGGAAATTCTCCCTCCAATAATACATTGGAGTTGACTCTTTTGTTACAACAAACTACCAAACTCCACTCCTTAAAAACAAGCTAGATTTACAGGAGACCCTGTCAAAACAAGCTCTTAAGGCTGCAACCAACAGGACTGGCTCAGATTTATCCCACATTAACCTTAGGGGACACAGAACTACCTATCTTCTCTCTGCTGCTTAAGAAGTAGCTGGGGCCCCTAACTCCCGCACCTCAGTACAGGAGGATGAATCCAGGGCACTAAGCCCTCAGCTACAGCGGTTCTGTGGTTCTGGCCTGACCTGCTACAAACTGTGAGTTTGGCCTCAGTAGCACAGGGATGCTCTTGGGCACACGGTGACTGAGGACAGCAGATACCAAGTGACTCAATTCAAGTTATCTGTGTGGATCTACAATGAGGAAGCTGCAGGGAGTCTAGATATTAGTCACTTTGACAAACAGCACTAGTCACAGCACAATGTGGAGAAGAGAGCCAAGGCCAACTGCCTCTGCCTTACCTTTCTTTTGACCTCTTCCTCATCGTCAGTCCTGATGCCTGATGGGTCATTCAGCAAAGGGCTGATTAAGGGAGATGACTGCTTGGCATCAGGGCTCAAGTTTGGAGATAAAGACATATTTGCCACCGATGGTCCTCCTTGGGAATTGATGGAAAGCTCTGAAAGGTGAGGGCTGCCAGTCAGAGAACCTGCTAAAAAAATGGTAAAAAAGGAATCAGTTAGGACAGGCTCTCTCTAGAAAATACCAAAAAGAGTTACAACCTTAAGCTGCAGCATGTGAAATTACACTACAAGACACAGCCATCAAGGTCCTCAAAGTTGTCCAAATGGACTTGAAGCCAGAGGAACTGCATTCACTTGCATTAACCGAGAGATTGAAGCATTTTTTTTAGCTGATGAAACTGGCTGAAATTAGTGTCTCTGTAGGCAAGGGATCAAGGCACACATGACTGAGCTGCAATATTAACTGCTAAACATCATATTAATACCAAATTTTTCACCATTGTAATCTACTCTATGAAAGAGAATAAATAAAACAATAAGGGAATCGCCCTAGGAGTGCCATTCTTTCTAGCAAAGTAGAACTTCAAAGATTCAAATCAGTACTTCATAGGGAGCTACACGACACAAGTTAGAACAAATTTATCTAGTGGAAGTCTAGAGAAACAGAAATGATGACTTTCTACAGCAGTGTTGTTGCTAAGACCAGTCAGATCTAACAGGAAGGAAGAAAACTACTAGTTCCCCAATTTCTACACACAACACAAGTATGTATATTATACCTTGTAGGTCTTTCCATGCTCCTCTGATTGTTTGGGATGGAAATGCTAGCATTACATTTACATAAGAAAAGCAATACTTTTAATGCACAAAGCATGACAACTTTAAATTATCACAGATATAAAGTTCCATTTAATTTTGGATTAAAAATATTAAAGAATTAGACAATTAATTACACTTCCATGGATTCATATACACTACATTAAATATTACTGAAATTAGCATTTTGTCTTCTGGGAGGCAGCCAGACTACTGACTGCACAAAGGAAAGAGTTTGCCAAAAAAGCCCAGTGTTCTCCCAGTTATCCCCTCCTCCAAACCTCTGAAAATCTAAACCTGTTTTAGAAGATGGATCTGTCATGTGGAAGAACATTTACAGTCTGTACCGTTTTGGCATCATACATTAAAATCCAACCAAAAAAATATGATGAGCTCTTGATTACCATAGCTAACAGGCTGTCTAGGATTAAGTATAAGACACATACATCGCCGTATATAATTAAGCCAAATACATTTTACTATCATGTGGTTTTGTCCTCCCTAGATTTTGATAGGTAAGTGTTCCTGTTGCTACAACACAGCTGAGATACTCCAGTAAACAGAGGCACCAATAAATATAATTAGGCCAGTAGTAAAACCTATTTATTTTCTGGAAGAACTCAAGATTTATTGCTAGAACATGAATGTTTTCCAGCTCCAAACCAGTTCATGTTTATATGTCATTCCTTTGAAAAGAGAAGGAAAAAAAAACAATACAGTTATCAGTTTACGTAATCATGACAGTTATGTAGCCTATTATAAATCAAAGTCAAAGCAGTATTTGTCTGAAATAAAGGTCTGTATTATTACAGCTAGCAAGAAAGGATTTACCGACAGTTTCACACTAAATCAATGTTCAGTGAAATTTGAGAAAATGCCACAGCTTGTTACACAAATGTCAATTTTATTGACACTAGCACACAACTATATACAGTGTTTTCAAAAGAAATGGAATTCATCATTGAGAAATAGTGAAACAGATTAATAGCAAGGTTGTAAGGTTAAAAGTACTTAACTACATTACAAAAGACATAAGAAAAGTGGTATCACCTCAAATGTGGAAACAAAAATTCTGGCACTATGCCTGTCATATGACAGCGAATAAATGATTTGCACCTCTGTGAGAAGTTCACAGGCATTATAGTCTAGAAGTTAAATAGCACCTATCTGTGATAGATAGATAAAGATATATCAACATATCTACCTACCTATTTATAATCCTAGATCTAACTTCTGATGTACTGAGATTTTTATCAGTACAACTCAAGTATTTCAAACTATGAAATAGCAAATGGACAATGAATTAAAAAGCCTTCCTAACCCACACTTGGAAGACTGAACTTGGGAAAAGTATTACGGAAAGTATCACAAAAAATGTGCCTGGTGGCTCACAGCATTGAGTATACACCCCATTGATTACAGACTTGCACACCAATACATCACTGACATTCTTGCTGCAAAAAGTTATTATAATGGGGATGTGAGCAGTGACCAACTCCAGCCACTACCTACAAGCAAGAGCTCAGTTAGACCCCCATCTGCCAATATGCTGAACAAGTGAAAAATAAAGCTAAGTCTAAGAAAGTGGCTATATTACAAAAGGGCCTCGAAATGCTGTTACATTAGCACATCTGGGGCCTAATTACAACCAGCACAGCAACACAGATCAACAGATTGGATGTTGCTCTGGTAAGGATGGGAAACAAACTTGTTCTGCTGTGAGAAAGTCAGTAAGTCATGAAGAAATGAAAACGGAAGGTCTTCTCTCCCCCATTGCTGATCAATCAGGACACGTGACTTGCTCTTTTTCATGGACATGGGGAACAAATACCCTGCGTTAACCGCATGGTCTTTCCTCAGTGTTTCATCTGACCCCTTGCCACAGAAGAGTATATTCATACAAGCTCGACTCATCAACTACATACTGCAGAATATAAACAGAAGCAGAAGGAAGAACACCAATCTTATTTACAAAGTACTGAAATTCCTCACATTTTACCCTAAAGGATTCATTGATTGACAGGCAATTATTCGCGTGTCAGTTGCCAGATATCAAGTGGTACTGCACAGCACATCGGAGGCCTAAAAGGTTTGTGGCCAGTAACATGGAATTGCCTTTGCTCATACTTTAGGTGACTTTTATTTAGATTCAGACTTAAGCCATCTTTCAAATATAATGGAGCCAGCTATAAACACACAAACCAAGAGACAAGTACAAAAGGCTATTTATCTCAGGATTGCTTAAGCACATACTAAAATGATATCCTTGGTGGAGCAGGCAGGAATTAAGCATGTGCTCCAATATTTTTCTGAGCTTGGGTTTAAGAAGAGAAACAAACATTGGTTGATGACAGTGGCAAACAATGAGAATGCACTCTACCACAGTATGCCAGATTAGCCCATCAATGCCAAAATACCTGCAGTGGTTTTTGGTTCCATTTACCTAGTTTACTCTCCTGACATTGGGAAAAGCTACTGCAGTAGGGAAGGTGACAGAAAAAATAAACCCTGATTGAAAGCTAACTTGAAAACAAATCTATGAAACAACAATGGCATTTTACATGGCCACAGGACACGAAACTATGGGTTATCATCCTAGCTTTACATGTGTCTCAAATCACTCCCCATCAACATACATGTTCCACATGCTAAGTAAAATGAAGCCAGTGGCTAAAACCACAGTGATACCTCTGTCCAAACACACATCACAGTTGCTTGCTGCAATTTGGTGGTGGGAGTGCACGGGAGTGCTGGCAAGCTGCAGGCACACCAGCCGGGATCCATCCCACCAGCAGTATCTCTAGGCTCCCATCATGCACAGACATTAAACCATAGGGACTGGTGTTGAGGTTGGCACCTATGGAGACTTGGGCAGGCTGAGCTATACTACTTTAAAACAAGCCCAGTACCAGGGGGAACAAAAAACCCAAATCACTACCTTTCAGTTGGTGAAGAAAGTCCGTCCCAGAGGTCAATTCAAATCATAGGTGAGCTAAACTGCCTGCTGCCTCTTTCTTTGTTGGCTACATAGACAGCATAAGATGACTTGAAATCCATCCTTAAAGACTTTAACCTAACAAGGAAGGGCTCTCCTCTTTGTGAGGAAGATAAATGGGACTCAGTGTATCCTGAAGATACTCCTCCTCTATTTCTTTCCTCCTGAAACTGCTGAGTGAGAAACTCATGCCATTTAGTGCTCTGCATCTGCTTCAGAAGAAACACTTCCCACTGCTACACACTGCGTTTTAACAGGAAGGAACAGTATAGCCATGTTAAGATGCTCCTGGGTATGTTCGTCGTCCGTGGAGCACCAAGAAGTGGAAACCACTCAATGGAAACTGAGAGAAAACATCAACCATTACCAAAGGTGACTGAAATTCTGCCGGAAAACTTCATGTACATCTACAGCTGTCACTTTACCTCAACTGTTGAGGGTTATATTGTTCTCAAGGTTTATAGGTTTATTATTAGAAATTAAAATGTGTTAAGAGCCAGAAAAGCACCCTTCTCAATACCTGGAATGTTACAGGGCTTATTCTCTCTTAGGCCTGCTTCACAGACTGCTCTGCAGTCAGGGGAAGCTTGTGACATCCAGATCCCAGTTACTCTGCTTTAAGGGCAGATCAGTGTTTTCTAAACTCCAGTCTGGTAGATGACACTCAAGCTCTTACCCCTTTGTCCTTTGCATTACTGAGCGTAGCACTTATGAAGGCTCTTTAATAAAAAAAAACATTTGACAGAGCTGTTGCTGCTGTGGCCACACGGTTAGGTCTAGCTTAATTTTCCATAGTCACAGTCATATACCTCTAACTTCTATCTAAAAGTTTTGGTCAGAGAAAGACATGTAATACAAAATGACATAGGGGACAGACAGCATCAGATGAAGTGGCAGGAGTTTTCACATGCACTTCACTGATGACTTAAGTACTTTAGATCGGAGAAGAGCTTAATAAGTGTGTCCATCCCTTGTCTCCCCAGCTGTGAACCAGGCACAGTCACACTGCTGTGCTAAAAGAGATACGGGATGGAGATTTTGCTCTGCTCTCCCTCAATGCAAGAACAAATCCCCACTGACTTCCATGAAACTTGACGGAGATCAGTTCATCAGGCTGCACTCCTCTTCCTCAATTAAACAAAACAAGCTGGAGTGCTGGATACAGTTTGTTAGAATTAAAGATCTTGAAAAGTAGTTATACAACAACCATACGTTTATGTACAAACATCCCTGAACGCAGTACCAAAGAATTTGAGGAGGAACAGGAAGAAAAAATAACTCAGGAAGAGATCCTGTCTCACACATAACCAATAACTCTGCCTGGCTTGAAGAGGAACATGAAAAGAGAAAGGTTCGCTTTGACCTCACCGCTTCAAAACGGATGCCCATGGCAGGAGCGGCAGTCAGTGGCAGGGATTTGGGAGAATGGTGCACCTTCACAATGAACCAATTTCCTCATATTTAGGACAAAGCATCGGCCAGCAAATGGACAGAACAATTAAACCAGTGACAGTTTTACAGCAAAATACCAGTTAGAATGAGTAAAAGCCTTCAGTACAGGTAAAACTAAAAATAATAATAAAAAAAATTAATTCCATGCATACACAGTTAAATGGCTTGACATGCTTATAGTCTCATCAAGCTTGCTGTTGGTTTAGTAGCCAGCAACCTCTTTAGTTGGTAAAGGTCCATGCTTTATTGGTATACTGCAGTATTAGACAGCGGTGAGTGTGAAATCAGACAGTAACTGCTGCTGGCCTACATCAGGGTATACCCACATCTTAAGAACAAAGAGTGAGCATTACAGCCTGGGAAGAATACAAGGTCACTGGGCGTCAGTCCTTTGTCTAGCCTTGATCTTTCCAGACAGAAATAGAGCAACATATAGAAGCGTTCCCTGCTGCACCCAGGGTTAGGGTTGGTTTGCTTTTGTTTGTTTGTCTTTAAACCAACAGAGACAGTGCTACAATGGCATTGAAAACATTCAGTCCCCCTTGTAAGCTTACGCCACAGATACTGTCCATTTCAACAAGACATCTCCCCGAGACTGCAGTGATCCTGCTTAGGAGCTACGGCAGACAGAGCTGATAATCGTCGGGTGAAGCCTTCATTAGGAAATGAAGGGCAATCCGATCATGCTCAATGGAGCCCAAATGTCCTGGAAAATAGGCCTTTCCCCCTCCCTCCATTCCTCTGCTCCTCAACACAGTGTGGTTTCTTGACTTGAGACTCACAACCTGGTGGGGGTTTTCTCCAATTCTGAGGTGAGGAGTGCTCTATGAGACAGGATCACTGTAATAAGAGGAATTAGGTACTCCCAATACAAATAGATATTTCTGCAGTAAAAGGACATTGAGGCAGTGCTCCAAACAATGCAAGGAACAGAAGATACACCATGCTTTGAGGATAGACAGGACATTGAAAAGGCTTTTTCTCCCAGAGAGGTACATGCTGACAAAACAGTGCATACAATGAAACAAAAAATGTTTCTCTTTAAACGGTATTAAACAAATGACAAAAATGAGAATGAAGTCCCCAGCATTTTCAATTTTAAAAATTATTTTTGGCTATTGAGATTTATTAAAATAATCTATGCATGTGCACACACAGAAATCAGGAAAGGGCTCCATAAGTGAAACACTGCCAAGCTTATGAACTTTTGTTAGTGGGTCCAGGTGAGTTTTTTAGCAGAAAAGGGGGAAAAATAAGGATTCAGCTAATCAAAGATTTTTTAAGTGCCTCATGGAAAAGCAACAAGCATGAGCTCTAACGTTCACTGAACTAAACAGAGAGACCTACCTCTGATCTTCTTGTAAACTATCAAAGGCAAAACCCTGTTTTCTTCTCAAAACAGGATTTGCAGCATTTTAAAGAAAGCATCTAATCTAACTTTAACAAGCTTGAGAGGTCTTGAATCAGAAAGCATTCATTTTCCTTCAACATTCCATGTTCAATCAGTGTCAGCTGTATCATTACCGGCTTTGGAGTTAATTTTTATCAGCAGGAACTGTGGATCTTTATGGTTCTTAGAGGCCAAAAGTTTACCCAAAAAAATCATCAATAAAAACTATACCTTAAAACTCTAATCATTCTAGAGCAAACTAAATATTTACTATCATGTCAGGCAAATTTATGATTCTAAGGTCTTTACCCCCTTTACTGTAACGACACCACCATGATTTACACTCATACTTATGAAAAACATGCCTGTGAATGCACAGCTTAGCCAGGCACACAGGTTTTCCAGATCTCATAACATTTAAAAGAAAGTGCTCACTGCTTTTAATAACAAACAACATAAACCAAGCTTATTCTACACGCTCTTTATAGACCACAGAATTACAACAGAAGACAAAATACTCTAGAGAACTGCTACATGCCACCCAAACTAGGCTTTTTATTCATATGATGCCTTTGATTTTTAAGTAGAAGTTCTGTATTTTAAAATATCAATGGCACCACAGAGCCTAGCCATAGGGAGAAATGCAGAAGATGCCTTTGTTCAGGATCCACACATTCCACAAGAATTATTTCCCTTATAAATAAGCAAATAAAGTATGTGCCCTTGTCTAGGTATATTTCAGCAACTATAGAAATTACTGAAATAGAAGAGGAAAGATTTTGTTCATTTTAATTTCCTAGGATTTAAATTTCTTTCCTCTCCAGAACCTGACAGCATGGGCAAAAATTTTTCCTAATGTAGCCTGAGTGAGACCAGAGTCTGCTGCTACCCATATTTAAGAAAAGTTGCACATCAGTCTAATCTTTGGGACCTCTTGATGTTAACACTGTGCATAAGCCACTTACAATCAGAAACCCCCAAATCATCATCATCATCAAGTAGGAAACAGCAACAAGCAGCTGGGTTTCTGACAAAAGGACTGTTCTCCTACCACTTGTGTCTGACAGCAGCTAACAAAAGAAAGATGTATATATTAAAAACTGTTCCAGAAGAATCAATTTCCCTCATATATTTAATGTCTCTCTTATTTTGTATGGAGAAGAGGATTCATCCCCTACATGAAAAGGAAAGAGATGTGCTAATATGGACAGAAGCTGCCTTAAGAAACTACACTGCTCAGAAAGAGAAGGATTCTTGGAAGACTAAAAGGGATTTTGGCTTCCCTCTCTTTATACCAGTCTGAACACAGAACACCTGCTGTCCTTTCCAGCCAGTCGCAACCATGCTGCTGAATGAGGTGGATCTCCAGAGGTGCACATCCTTGAGCACAAAGGTAAGTGACACCCAAGCCCTTCACACATGTGTGGGAGTCAGGAAAAACTTGGATTGTTACTTTGTTTTTCATCATTAGAAGTTAAATTGCAGCAATTAAAATTTCATTCTAAAGTCACCTCTGACAGCAGTCTAATGCCTCATTATGACAAATGAGACTAGTTAAGCAAACATGGTATTTGACACAATTTATAGGTCAGACAACCTTTCTTCTGTTGAAGACATGTTCCAGAAATAGCCACAATTCATGCTAATTGCATATAAATCATACTGATGAGATCTGAATCACTGGTTTTCAATATTCAAAATCAGGTCTGCTTCATCAGTTCATCAGATCAACACAATTCTTGCTTTCCAAGTACTCTAAGAAACTACTGGGGCTTTATACTCTCAGAAAAAGAGTGGAAAGCATGCTATGCCAAAGGGAACTGTAAATAAACAAGGCTAGACATTTTTAGTGTACATAAGATATTTCCTAATCTTCTTGTTTCCTTTTTCTTCCCAACCCTGAACCCCTCCAGAAGAAATTTCTAGTTGACTATGGTGACTTTGCATGTGTGTGTGCTTATTGTGGGACAGAAGACAGAATTTAAAATATCTCTGCTTCTTAGTGAAGAAAAGGAGGAACTATAAACAGGTTTTAGATCTGTCTACCCCATTTTCCATTTGACTTTCTCCAGTCACAACCAAGTAATTGCATATACAGACAGAGAGAAACTTCTGGCATGGATGCTACTGCTTCAGAATGAATACAGCTGCTTCAACTAATAAAAGCTGCTCCACAAACATCTGTGCAAACAGAAACCAGCCTTACAAATATTCAAGGGGGAAAACCCAGGTCCTAAAGCAGTCTGGTCTAATAATAACAGGCCCACTCAGTGAACTAATTCACAAACCATTGTTTTTTCACCCTTTGCAGGGTTCTAATGATTACATTCATCATTGCCAATGCTGCTCTGTCAAGAAAACTCTGTCTAATTTTGCATGCCCTTTAACCTTGAGGCAAAAGGGTAGATTGGTTTAATTTTTCAAATTATTAACATTAACTCTTTCATTATGCTCATCTGTCTACTTTGTAACTGATGTCAGTTCCATATAGCTCACATAATGAACACACAAATACAGCAAACCTAAAAGCTTTCAGTTACATGTTGACATTTTTCAGCTACAGATATTTCTCTTCCAGTTTTTCTTTGATATAATTTGTATTTAGCCTGCACTACAATGCTTAATGGGATGGTGCATGTTAGGCAGGCCTATGAGCTATGGGTGATTTGGAACAATGGCAGCACTAGGTGCAAATCATCTTCAGAGAACACCCCTCTCGGTCATGCACAAGGGATATGTTTGCTAGGGGATATGGATTTAAACTGAAAACAATGCAGTCTAGGCCATTCAGATACCAATTACTCAAAACTCCATACCTGCAATATCCTACGTAGGACCTGGCTCCTACATCAACTTGCCACTATCCACATTTCCTTCACCTAGCCAAATTAATTCCCAAATTTTATATCCCAGGTCACTGAAGAAAACTAGATTCTAGGAAAAGCTGATATGAAAAAACATCTCCTGGAAAAGATCCCAGCAGGACACAGTAAGTTTGAGTTGCTGCTGAGCTGGAGAAAACTTAAAATTGTCTGAAATGACTTCTCATTCACTGTAGCAAATGACTGAACGTGGTCAAGTACTTGGAATAGCAAAAAAAATGAATCATAAAAGTGCCTTTTATCAATAGACTAACTACACCTGCACATTATTTTAGGACAAACCCCTAAACTGCTTTTGCAACTAGCCTCCATATTCATTCAACTACATGGACAGAGTTGGTTCAGCACAGTGATAAGCTGTCTGGACAGCCCAACAAGAGGTTTCCTGCACATCTTCTGGAAGGACAGGAGGTAGGTGGCTCAGGACTACTCAGTCAGAGTAGATGTAGCTGCTCGGTCTTGCTGGGATTCAGCTCCCTAATTTGTAGCAACTGCTTAAGGATATCTGGGTGCTTCAAGAGAATGGGATTTAAAAGATAATTCTTGTGAATAAAAAAATTAGAACAGTGAATCAAAAGTACCATCACCCATGCTCCAAAATCTACTGGAATTGGTGGGAGAATCAAACCTTTTACTTTGTCTACAGCTACCTCTCTTAGACCTGGGACACAGATAAGTTTAGACCACTGCCGTTGACCAGGGTATGCAGATTAACCAATGCTTGCAACGACAAACTTGAACTGACAGGCTCCTCTTCCCCTCTATGCTTTGTGAACTAGAACAACAAGAATTCCTGCGTCTCGTCTCATCTGATCTGCAGTCTTGCCCAAAGGTTTCTGCTCTTTCCTGCAAGGCCTTTCTGTATTTGTCCCACAGAAACAAACTCCCAGATGAATTCTGAGAGACCTGATCCTATGTGAAAATGTCAGTTTAAAACTGCTCTCTCACTTACCATTCTTGGCAAGTGCCCAGATATGAACCACATGTCTGGTGGAGGAATTTGGCCCACAGAGTGTTTTTAATTAAATGCTTGTCTATTGATATTAAACTGAACTTCAGTGGCATAAGAATGCTGCAAAACTGATTCATCCTAAATGAAATTGTTTCCTATGTAATTTACAAATTTTATTTCTTCGAACTGGAAGAATTCCACATGTGTTAAAACGACAACCCCTAAAACATTTAAAGTTGAAAAATGCCAGATTATAAAAGACAGAGAGAAACCCTCATATTTCAGTTTTGAGAATGATATTCAAAAGGAAGGAAAAAAGCTGTCGAGATACTTTATTAGCAACTAAGCTAACTCCAGCTACCAGCAGGTCTGTTCTTGTAAAATTATAAATCCGTTATCTTTGTAGGCATATGAGAGAAGAAATCAGGCCTGAAAACAGTATTTGAAAGGAAGCAAAATAGTAAACACCACTTATAAAATTTTATATTTACTTAAATCCAAACAATATGAAATCTATCCACTTTTCTTAAGTAGCAGAAACGACTTCAAATCCTTTTGTTGAAAATCCATTACTTGAACTTTATTTTTACTGACTAATAAAGCAATTAATTCATCTGTCCAGATCACTATTACTTTACTGTATAATATAACTACTGATACTTTTGCTGCACAGGCAGCAAAAAAAAAAAACAAAAACAAAATAAAGAGAAGAATCATGCACCCACTCCCCATGCTCACGCTATCTGCTAACACAGGCTTTAACTAGCTGTATTTCATCTTAAATATCGAGAAGTTCAAGGCAATTATTTTACATCTATTCTAAATCCAAAACACAAACCACCTTCTCTTAGAATAATATACAAGTGAGTTTTACCCTAATTATCAATCCTGTGGTTTCTAAATTCATGCTTTAAACTACAGGAACAAACAAGAGCATTCCCTGTCGCCAAAATATCACTGTCTAATGAGATGCTATAAACCATCCCTGTTAAAAAATGACGTATCTAATCTTTAAGAAAACCAACACACTAAAGGGGATGAGCAAGTTAAAACTTATATTTACACAAAGATATATTTTACTGCAAAAAAGTAAAGTATATAACAAGACATGCCTAACTACTGTAGGTATCTTTTTAAATATTCTTCACTCAGATTATACTCTGTTAAAATGTGCATAGACCAAGGCATTACAAAAATTAAAAAGACTTCTTAATTTATTATTTTTGTAAAAACAATCTTGAAAAATTTATATTGTCTAGATTTACAAAGTCTTGAAATCTGTTCATCAGTACTTATGTGGGCGGATTCATCATCGCTGTGTGCATGTACTGCATGATGCAGATCACTGCAAGTGACCTGCAGTTAGGTGAACGCTGTTGTTCATCACTTAAAATTCTGAAATTTAGTTCTCTTCCCCCACAAGAAAAATATATAAAAGTTGAAATTAAGGCCAGTGTTAAAGAGCACATCTTGTCTCCCAGCTCTAATAACTGCATGACACCTTCCATACAGGAGCTCTTTCACCCAGATTTTCTTAATTAACTCAGAGAAACTAGAATCAGATTTTATTAGTATACAGCCTTAATTCTTGATACTTTTAGCTTGTGAAAAGGAAGTTTACAAAGATTTAGTCTCTCTGTCCTTCTTCACATGTGCCAAAATCTCTCTACCCTATGTACAGGACAGACGACAATCAGCCTGGACCAAAGTTAGTCCCATCATTCTCTGTGTCAGAGGATGAAAAATCTATGAGGTGGCACTCTTAAAAAAGAGTAGCCTATGACAGAATAATTGGATCCTGTACAGATAAAGATTTTTCATGATCAAAGCAAAAAATAAAATCAAACAGCCACCATCTCCAAACCCCCCACCAAAAATCACCCACAACAGAACTTTGATGTCTCTGTGAATAATTCCCCTGAAAGAATAAGGGGGAAAAAATCCCTTCCAATTAATCTTTATACCACACTGATAAAGGATTGCCTTGCAAGTAATATGCATACCACTCTTCATTAGAGCTGTTTCAATCTAAGTTTTTTTCACTTGAATTACATCTTTCATCTTGTTCTCTTTCTTGCCTAAGGAAGAGTTTGGAGTTTCAAAATCTCCATCACCAAATCAGCCTGTTGAATGCACTGAGGAAAAAGCCAATACTGTCATTGTTCCTGCATATATGCCTAATTTGAATCCTCAGTTCATCAGTTAAGATTATAAAACAGGTTATGAAGATGAGTAGACCAAACACATTCGTGCTATGAAAAGATTTTCCAGCATATTTCAAGATTTCAAGAAGTCTTGGTCTTGAATATCAAGCTGCCTGTATTTGATCATAAGTCTAATTTTTTTCCCCCTAACTTTGCTGAGGCACTCATAAGTTGCTCTCCTTACACGGGAGAGAACAAAAATTGTAATAGACATACAAAAGAGCACAAGAGTATGTACTTAATTTCATTTTTGTTTGTTTTGTCAAAATAACTAGTCAAGTGTCAAAGAAGCTACAATACATACCTAAAATATGACTTCATACAAAGAATAGGTGAGTGTATAAAGTCTTAAAAAGGTACCTAAATGACTAATAATTTTCCTCTCCTCCTGCCTTTCAGAGGAGATGCATTACTGTTAAGCTTCACTGAGACTTATCCTTATTATTATATTTCAAGTATCTCTTCCCTCTGGCTGGTCAGTACAATAATAACATTTGAAATAGCTCATGCACTGAAATTATTAACAGCCACTCTTCATGAGCCCCAGAAGATGCAATGACTCTAATGAGCAATCACAGTATCCACTGGTCTCATATGCCCCGGTTCCTAGCAGCTGAAGACCTGCACACCATCTTCATCACTGAGGCCAACAGACACATCTTCCTCTATCTCCTCATCAAGCTGAAGGCTTCCAAAGGAGTACTTATTCCTAGGCATGGGAGAGGAACTCAGCACAATGGGATTTCCAAACACCAGGGGGTGAGTGAAGGGGTTAATGATTTCTGAGTCGGAATCGCTAGATTCTGTCCCACTGCTGGTGGAGCCCTCCATCATCTGGATTGCAGCCATGTGATCCATCACACCACTGGCATGCAGCGACTGCATGACTGGGCTCTGCTTTGACTGTGCCCCAGCTGGCATACCGTTGGCCATCATTTTGCTGTCTGGAGAAGACATCTTAGCCACCCCGTCTCCTTTACAGTATCTCTCTGATCTATACTCCTGCCCAGGGGTTGAGGATATCTGGCTTAGGATAAACGGATCTGTAACTGATTTATTGCACAGATTTGGGATTTTCTGTGCACACGGCCGTTGAGAACCTGGAGAATACCTGCCATACCCATGGCAGCTACTGGCATGGCTATCCTCCTCCCCAGTTCTCACCCTGCAGTCATGCCCATTTTCTGAGACATAACCCTGAGAGCCAGTTCTACTCAGGCTCATATTAGGGCTTGACCCTTTGCTACTGGGAGGCAACGGAGTGGCCAGCGGACTACGGCTCCCTGGCCCTCTAAACATTTCATCAACCAGTGAGCTGTGCCTTGGCATCCTGGGGCTTCCCCCAGTGTAGAAGGAGAGATTAGCTGGGTTATCATCAAGGTACTCTTCAGAGAGGTACTGGGAAGACTTTATAGAGGCTGAGGAATCCCTGTATCTAGCTCTATTGCGATTTTCATCTCTATAGTGAATATAGGCACCACTGGTCAAATCACCCTCATAATTGTCATTTGTTTGGGAATATGACCGGGTTATTTGTCCTCTGAGGAGATCATACTCGCTATCTACATCACTGCAGTCAATGAAAGGAATGGAGGTGCTGCTGCCATGAGCAGCCCTGGAAGCTGGACCTGTGCTTGGTTGCTGTGACTGAGGTCTGTTCTGCTGCATCCTGTCCTTAGCAGCCTCCTCTTCTTCCTCCACTGTTGACACCACTGCTCCATCGACTTTTCTGCCTTCCTTTGGGCTCTTCTTCAAGGAAGGGCTCTTGTGCTGTCCAGTGTCTTCTGTTGAAGCCTTCAGTTCCTTCCCTTGCCGGCAACTCTGCACTGCTGCAGCATCATTGTCGTCTCCATAGGCAAAGCTAGAGCTCTGGAAAGATAAAGGAGGGAAGGCAAGGGGGAGACACAGGGGGAGGGAGGGGTGGGAGGGGAGAGGTTTGGGAGGGAGGGGAACCAGAGGGAAAAGGCTATGTGTAATTACGCACCAGAATTTCACACTACTCCTTGCAGCAACATAGGAGTCTCTTGAAAGCAGAAGAGGTAAGTAAACCGAGCTTCAAAATGAATTAGGAAAAAGAAAAAAAGAAGTCTCTGATCTTAAGAACAGAAAAGCATATAAACTAAGCAAGGGAACAGAAGGCGGAGAGAATGTGGTGATATGTAAAAAGGTGTATTTCAGGTGTTTTAATGCCCTAAGGCATACATCAACACTAAGAACATAAACCTGTTTGCACCATTCTGAGAAGCTGGAGGGACAAAAAAGATAAACACATAGGATAACTTTTGCACAGCCTACTTACACTAAAAAAAGCCATGTGTGGGCTTTTGAACACCCCACATTCAGTCCCTGGAGTATACCTGCCACTAATTCCTAGGCTGGCTTTTCTGCACACAGAAATATGTCGCATCTGCCCAGTAGCCATGCTCTATCTACCTGAGCTTGTCTTAGCAATATTAAAATGCTAAAAGACATTTGAAATGGGCTGCATTTATAGCAGAATTCTCTGAAGTTCTCAGATTTGCAGGAATGACAGAGCCTGTGAACATCAAAAGGAAGCAATGCAAGGAAGGTGAAGGTGCAGGTAGTATTCCTATGTACATAATGTACATTCCATGTACATTAACTTAGTAGCTTGCTCCTACCATTTGAGCTGTACCTAATGTAAGGTTAGGTGATTAAAGGTTCGCCTCCACAAACACAGAGGAGCACAAAGAAACAGTGGCAGGTGGAGCAACCCTAATAACCTAGTCAGGGAAATGGAGCTCCCTGACCCGGCTCCTCTAGGTGCTGTCCCAGTAGAGCCACCAGCCCATGGTCTGGGTGTGTCTGGGATGCCAGCAACTAGAGAGACCAGAGCACATGCATATTGAGTGGGTGGGTAGGTCAATGTGCAGTTGCTAGCAAATATTAAACTAGTTGGCAAGTAGGGTAAGAGAGTTGGGAGCCAAGTACTCAAGGAGTCGTAAGTCAGGCCGGACACTGGAAATACCATGAGGCCTGCGTGTCAATTACTGGTAATGTCATAAGTCTGGACCAGCTATTGGAGAGACACCTTTGATGCACGTGTGTCTGTGCACGAGGTAACTGGAAACGAGGGTACCCAGCTGTCAGTTACTGTGTAGACTGGGTGTCTAAGATGAATTACTGCAGGAACCCATAGCGTGTGTACGTGTGTAGGTCTGAGTACCAACAACTGGAGTGGGGCTGTGAGCCTTGGGGTCTTGTATGTCCAGGTACCAGCCACTGGGAGACCTGAGGATCCAGGGACTTGCTGCTGGATAGACTGAGTGTCTAAGACCATTTGCTGGAGGGATCCATATCACATATATGTATACTTATTTTCCACTAATGAATTTTCATCCTGATCAGCCAAAGAGTGGAACAGTGTGAGGCCGTTGGCACTGTTTGTGCTTGTGGGACTGCTGTTTTCTGTTTGTGTTAGCTGTGTAGCTCCCTGTGTGTATACGTGTATCTATATTGCATATGTGCATTTATGCAGGTGCCTATTGTGGATACTTGCTCAGCCTTACTACTAGCTGGACCTGGGAACATGCAGCGGCTGCAACCTTGCAGCTATTGGGCTACTGGATTTGCAAATTTCCTAACACATAACAGCTATTAACATAAGACAAATACATTAGGTATCTACCAGAGATAATAGCTTAAAAGTCCAGAGCTGTAATTTTTCTGAGGAAATAACTCTTTTCCTCCCTGGTTAATACAACAAAACAACTTGTCATGGGCAACCAAGACCGCCCAGTGAAGAAAAATTAAACTTTTCCCAGATGCAATAACCAGCTACAACCTAGGACCTCAGCAGTAACACTGTGGATGCAGTTTTTCAGATGATCATTAGTACAGCTCAGACAAGCTTACTATGTATATTTGTCTGGAAACAACTTTGTTCCACAGTGGTAATGAACCTGTTCCACGTGCAGAACCTAAAACTTATGCCACCCAGGGGTTCCAGTTAAATGGAAAGTGAGCAGAAAGCCATGGTCCTAGAGTTTTAAACCAGCAATCAGTGGAGGGTAATGTAACCAGAAATGTTTAAAAGGCATGATCCAGGGTTTCATCAACATCACTGACTTGTTTTGGCACCTCTGTATGCTGTTCTGAAGGCTGTGCAGTCACACTCCTGATGGAATGAATCTTGCTGTGTTTCCTGGAGATAAAAGGAAAATTGCATTAAGAATCCATTTCATTTTTTTCTACAAATAGGAGTCAAGAGACTTGCCTCCTTTAAAACAAAACCTTTGAATAGCAGCTTTCATAAAAGTTTGCTCCAAAGCAGATTAACAGTCCTCCTTTCTGTAAAATTTAAATGCGCTATGTGTTGCAAACATACCATTGTAAGAAAAGGGAGAAGCACTAAGGCAAAAATAGTCTATCACCAGAACATGAGTCATAAGCAATGGACTGTTGTCATGATCTTTATGGCATTTTGGCCATTACTTTCAGCTCAGCACAAGCAAAATGAGTTCAGACAGAACTGGCTCTAGCAAGTTGGAAGCCTTCCCTGGAGACCTCTCCCTCGAGGTTGTCTATACCTATTCCTGTTACTTTCAGTTTTATTCTGAGGTGAATATGTCCGTTCACATACCTTAACCACATCCCCCGAAAAGGCTGCAAATCAACATGGGAGGAAGTTACGTGTGATGGTAGGACACTCACTCATGAAAAAAAAGATTGAAGCCTATTGACTTTAAGTAAACTATAGGCTATGCCAAAACATTCAGGACCAAGGGAATATTATACAAGTGATAAACTGTCAAACCAGCAAGGGAGGAATTTTTCACTTGGACTGGTGACAAGATCTTAGAATATAACTAACTGGAAATCAGGACTTTTCTTTGATTGAAACATATTGGAATAGTTCATTTATTTCCTCTCACCTTTCAAACTGCACTTTTTTGTGCCCTCCTTCTTTAACATAGTCAAGAACTTGCTTCTGAGTCCGACCGCTGGAAGAAAACCAGTTAAAATACCAATTTTAGATACTGAATTTGCCATGTTCGATACAATATACCACCTGGTCATCATAAGCATGTATGTGGCCTGCATATGAAGTCACAGCAACCAGAAAAGTATTTGTCACCATCAGCAGAAACTCATGTAAGATCATAAGCAGACCTGGTCAGATAAACATATTTTTATCATTTTGCCTGTTACTTACCTCTTCTTTTGCTATTTTGATACCATTCAGAAATGCTTAAATTCAGTTGTGCACCCTTTATAGAGTACTACATTACTGGGAAGTCGCCACAATAGAAAGTTAAGCAAGGGTTAAGTTTTCCTCTCATGAATAAAGAGCATTCCTGAATCCTTTTGAGAGCCAAATACCAGCCTCACCTGGTATCAGTAAACTCTGGAACCAAGATGAAAACCACTGAAATGCATTTCTTGACTCAGTTGCTAATACGAAACACATAACTAAACATACATACATTTTCTGTAGAGTATTAAGCTGGCAATCACCCCCTCCCCTTCTGCTACAGGCCATGAAAAAGTAGTGAGAAAGCCCAGCACTTCCTATTGTGCAAAGATATAAACTCCAAAGGGAACAGGCAGCAGTAAAGGAAACCCACACCTCAAGAAAGTTCTTTCCCATTCATTACAGGCTTTAAACTAACTGAATTATCACAAGGCCTGGAAAATGTTATTGAATGTATGCAGCACAGCTCACAGTGAGTGGAGGATGTAGCCAAAACCTGCACTCTAAACCAGGAGGTAAGTTAAATGCACCTACAGTCTTCTATTTACTCAGGCAGAAACTTAACAATTATAGCTGGTTTACCCTAACACAGGTCCTTCCATCTTAATTAATTTACTTTGCAGGCAGGAACCAAAGTGGGAAGACAGAACGGCCATATCTACTATGTTCTTGTGCAAGGCAACTAGAGTGTACAGTTTATCTCAGCAACGAGGCTTTCTGGCTGTTCAGCTTGTATGAGCTTTGCAAACAAAATAAACTCTATGAATAAAAGGATTTCCTTCCCCCTGGCATACACAATACGATATCTATAATGAGACTTCTGCCAGTGTAAGAAAAAAAGCCAATAACCCGACTATTAAAAAACCTTTCTACAGCTCTAAAAACATCACAGGTAAACTTGGTCTTAGCATAGATGGTCATCTCACATAAACCCTTTGCAAGCATAAAGGTCTCAGAGTAAAGACAAGCCACTGCTTCTAACTGCATAGAGATGGGTTTACCACAGGGACATGCAACAAAAATACAAATCTCTACTCTGACACACAGGAAAGATCCCATCCTAGAAGCAGAGAATTCAAAGAGTGCCAAAATGTTGCTAGCTACAGTTGCTTAGGACACAGGTGGATTTTCTTATGTGAAACCAGCTGGAACCTATGTACTTTATATCTTACCTCCAAAAAGCTACTTGCAACAGCTACTATAAAATGAATGCAGGCTTTTTCCCTACAGTGTTCTTTGCACTGTTCTGGCTGAGAAGAAAATATAAATGAGCAAACTACAATGTAAAAAAGGGGAACTGAAAGTAGTATGTTTAATCCTAGATCATTATGGCTGTGATTTTGAAATGAGGAGGCAACAAATGTGGGAAGAAGAATTGCAGGTCTTACCTGAACCTAAATGATGAACCTCTAGAAAAAAGAACGGGTTTAGGCTTTGGTTTTGGTTCCTCAAAAAGCCTGAAAAAGGCATGATGCTCCACACAGATCTTCCAGAAAGACTTGCAAAAATCTCGACTGGCCATAAGGAATTCCAGGGTGTCCTGGAATGAACTCTGAAAATTGAGATAGTGTTTGCAATGTAAGCAAGCAAGCAACATACATTACAGAGATGCATTGACAAAGCAGGTGCTATGCTACAAAAAAAAACCTTTTTCCCAGCTCTTTGGCTTTCAGGCTTAACAGGCCCTGTCCTTCCCACTTTGAGACATCACTAATCTGCCTGGCAGTATCAGAGCTATTCCTCAAACTTCCTTTTGTTGATATATATGACAGAGAGATAAAGCAGTGGTCTTAACTTTAATGAGAAGAGATGGTTTACATGCTCTAACTTAAGAATTGATGATAGAGTACCAGAGTCACAGCCAGAAGACGACTCCGTGACATTCAGTTTACATCTCCTTTGCTGGGACTGCTCACATGTGATGCCAGGTTGATGTGTGCAGGACCAACAGTGAGCATAAGCAATAATTTTTTTTTTTTTAAATATCTTCTTGAGGTGATAAAAACATGTATTTCATCTGTGAGTAGAAATTTACCAAATAACCTTTTGCCAACTTCAATTCCTCACAAGGACTTACATTCACATCAGGCCGTAGTTTGATAAGAAAACGTTTCCTCTTGAAGCTCAGCTTTCGAACCTTAGCCCAGTTGAAGGCATTGATCTTGGTGTGACCCTACAGAGAACAAAGGCAAGCAGAGTTTAAGCATTCCGGATCTGAATGGAGAAATCTAAACCACTAAAGAAAGCTTGTCATAAAATAATCATCTATTCACTTCACTTCTGATAATGCAAAGCGTAAGCATCTGGTGCTGTGGCTGAAGGCAAGTACTTATGGTTAAACTCTTGCATATTTATAAGACTAGGTATACTGCATTGATGTGAAAGTATCTGACCCAGTATCACTGCATAAAACAGGCTGGCCCAGCTTTTGCCTAGATGATGTTACCTTGTTCTACTATGCAGACTCTGATTTTCAGTGGACTAAGTCACCGCCCAGAGCTGCCTCCTTCTCTTTCTACCAGCTACAGAGAATGCAGGGAATCCAGACACCTAACGTGGTCACCTCACTTTGATGGGGTAAATTTCTTTCCTCTTTGTCTGTCTACAGGACAAAACGAACACCCCTTTAAATACCACCAAACCGGGGGAAAAATACAGCAAGTTTTGTATTGGAAATGCAAAATATTGTATTTTGACCTTGTATATGGAGCAACAGAAGTAAAAGGAACCTAAATAAATTACTTGTCTCTGAAGAGTCACAAAATGCTTTCCCCCCAAAAAAAAGCAACCACAACCCAGAAGCAGACAGGAAGCCCGAGAGAAATTTTCTTCAAAATATTATAATTCCCAGCCACTGCATCATTAGCCCCTACTCCCCAGAAGTCTCTTTCTTAATCTATGTTAAAAGGTATTGGAAGTATTATTTTAAAATATTCATTACAATAGTTTGTTCAGTAAAGACTTCAATACAAACATGCCTACAGCACAGCACAGAAGTTTCAGAGAGCTACTTCAGGATTGCTAAATGCAGAAACCCACACTGATTTGGGTGCCGTTACCAGATGAATGTAGGAGTAATGACAGTATGATGATCTCTGCTAAGTCAACCTGCTGTCTAAGAATCACATAATTAATCTCCCTCAGAATATTCAGCAGCACTGGCACCGATTTCTAAATAAACGGCAGGCTTTAAAATAAGTCTGAGTACTGCTTATGCCATTTGTGAGTTAACCTTTATTTTCCTTGAGGTCATTCTAATGAGGTCTTCATATGTCAATTTCTCTCAGTTACATCCAAAACAAAAAGATGAACTTAAGGCTCTTGCCCTAGAATTGCTTGAAGGAAGCCTTAAGCCTACGGCCAGAGGCCAATTGCTGGGCAGACTCCAGGAGGTCAGAGCCAGAATTCCTTTTCAGCGTTCAATCTTGGAGCTTGATCCAACAGAATTTCCAAGTTTTTCTGAAAATTCCCCAAACCACTGTTTTGAAAATCCAAAACGTATTAGGAGAAGAAGAGATGACTGAGTTTTAGAGCTTTACAAATCAGGCCTTGGGCCTTCAAACAGCAGCTACATTTTTAAGGAAGGATCCCAGCTGCCTGCTGGGACTCAGTGAGGTCCATGCTGTTTTGTGTGGACACATACTTTCAGCTGTGAGACAGTCTTAATTTAGGCTTTGCAATTCATTACTTCAGGTGATGAAAATACTGTGGGGGAGCAGGGGAAGGGCCTGAACATACAATTATTTGAGTTATGTGCATTTCTAGCAACATCCTGGTGTTCTCATGCTTCAAGCTATGCTTCAGTTTTGAGGTTTTACTAGCAATCCTTAGTTGAGCAGGGTTTTTTTGATCTATTTTTTAAAATTTAGATTTCAGAGCACTGGGGTCAGACATACTTCTGGGTTTGTTTGTTCTGTTGTTTCTCTTTATAAAAAGACTCAAAGTACTTTATAGGCTTGAAAACTAGTATTTTAACAGAAGTTAAAATTAATAGTCTTTGACAATTGTACAAATGGACATTTTAAAGAACAGTTTACTTACTGTTTTTAATATACAGGGAGGAAAGTAGCATTTTGGATGCTAGTAGACATAAGTTCATCTGAAGTTAAAACAGTTTACACCAGCTGACTATCTGTACCTTCACAACTGTAAAAGCCCCATTTGTTATTTACCTGAGGGGAACTGCAGAACAAGAATTTGATAAATTTACTAATGATGCTTCACGAATATTTGCTAGGCTGACTGGGGTAGGAGAAGAGAGGAAAGAAATGCAAGGAAGACACTTTGGATCTTTTAGGGAAAGAAGTAAGATTCATAGATTCAGCAAAGGTAGAATGGCCAAGGCTGATCAAGAAAATTGTAAAAACTGTGACAAAATATCGCTACAGAGAGCTTACGTTCACTTCTTACATCCTTCTCCATGTACTCCAGTTGCCTGTTGTTTTATTTGTCCCTGCTTCACACCCATTTAGTATGCACCATGCCTGCAAGACATACCTGCTCCTATATGTAGGAGGTGTCAGCATGACCAACTTGCAAATTGTGAGCTGTGGATCAGTTTGCATCTTGAACAGCACATTGTGGCTGCAGATGGAGTTCTACCCTGTGCATGCAAACAAGGTAAGAGTCCCTGGAAGTGAAGGACCTAATGCAGCTATAAAAGGTTTAAGGTCATTGTTAGAAAAAAGTTGGAAGTTCCTGAACGTTCCCAACCAAACTCTTTTAGACATGGTTGAGGTCTTGAATTCTTATTGCTGTAAGAAATCTCTCTGCTTTATAAAGTACAAAGTCATGTCCTGAGCAGCTCTAACCTGAAACACCAGAATGCCTGTGTTGGCAACAGCCAGGTTGATTTTTGTCCCTTCCCTGTCCTTGGCTGGATGCAAGCGTATTCCATACATCTCCAGCCGACGTGCAATCTCCAAAAGCTGGAAGTCAGACTCTGCTGGTGTCTGTCCCCTTGAGAAAGAAAACAGAGAAGACACACAAATTCTTCACACCTTTTAATAGAGATCAGCAGGTCCTCCAGAGAACAAAGAGACATTTCATCAAAGAGACTGAAGGCTGCGAGAGGTATAATATCAGTATGGTTTTTCTATGTCCCCAGATTTATATCAGCTAGAACAACAACTTTATCTTAGTCTAAACCAATACCAAAGAATCCACAGATTTTACAGTCTATTTGAAATTTTGAAGTGCTCCAATTCTGAGACACCTGATACAGCTAGATTTTGAACCATTAACTTTAACAGAATTCACTACGTCTCTTTTTATTTTCCATTGGAAAAACATGCTATATTCCTAAAAAAAAAAAAAATCATAAACAGAAGTGTGTAAGGACGTTGCTCATTGTAAAAGTGAATGCAATACGAAAATAAAGTAAAAAGAGACATGAAAACATTAACATAAACATTGGGAACCCATAAGCACTAAATTAATCATGATGAAATTACGCAAAAGTTTTATTACTGCTATAGAACTCCCTACCACTCATATCTAATTCAATGTAGCTCAAAACTAAATTGTTCAAGCCTTGAAGTGTTCTCGACAGCCAAAAAATACCTTTTTATGTATTTGTAATTCTTTGAACCATCTTCTTACTATTAGTCTTTCCTCCAGGCCTTAGGATACCTGTTTGCATCATCATCTTGAATCCTATGCCTGCAAGTCCCTAATTCTGCAAGCACTTTGTACTTTTCCTAAAACTATCATTAAAGCCCCTCTTCACCCACCTTTAAGTACAGCATGGAAATGTTAAAAAAGCAATATTCAATGTCCTTGAAATCAAAGACTGCTGTCAGAAGTGCCTGACTGATCAGTCATCATTTGCAATCATACCTGCATGCACAAAATCAGCAATGAAGCATTTTGTATGAAATAGGCTGTAAAATAATGGTATGCTTGAATGAATATCAAAATCAATTGCTCTTTAAACATCTTGTTATGATGACGGGAGAAAGGCAGGAGTAACCTTCAGGAAATTCACTGAACATTTTTTGAGAAGTAACCTTTGAGAAAGTCAGAGGTCCAAATCTCTTTGTACTTATGATCTAGCATATATTTACAGTTAGAACTACTCTAAAGGAAAAGGTGGCCCATAACAAGAATAAAAAAGTCTTACATGTGGCTACGATGAAATTCCATGATTTTGTCTTCTAGTGCTTCTTGCTGAGGTATATACTTGTTCTTCGCTAAGTGTTCACGATCTATGGTTTCATCAAAATCCCCAATCTCAGCTACAGAGAATTTTAAGAAAAGTCTATTAAAACACTGTATTAAATCTGAATTATTCAGGCAATCCAAAAGGTGCAGACAGCTGGAAGAGGGCAGAGAAGCAAACATAGTTTCTTGCAAGCTGTGTCATGCTTTTATAATTCAGATTTCCACTACGTCATCTGCCACATATTCCCCCTGTTCCTCTGTGTTAGTATCCAATATATAAGGAGTGCAATGATTCCTCCCATCCACCCTAACCAAGTAAAGTAGCTGTTGGATGTCAACAGAGCAAATGAAGCCATCACAGTGCTCCCTTGACTTGTGTGCAGGATAAGGGGGCAGATGTGACAGGGAGGACGGCACTAATTCAGCAGAACTCATCCATCGCTCAGGTGCCTTTCCCTGGAGCAGCAAGCACAAGCTTTCTCCCCAGGCCCATGCCCCACACTAATCTTTGGGGGGAAAAAATGAAAAGAGATGGTTTTGTTTGCTTGTTTGAATGCAGGCATGTATTGCACCTCATGGGGTTATGAAACATTTGTCTTCCTCTAATTTTGCAGCAGTTTGAGACACATTCTGTCTCCCTCCTCTTCAAAGTTGCTCCCATCTGCTGCAGTTATTCAATACCATGTGTGCAACAGTATGTCACACCCACCTTCCATTTTGCAGCCCATTCAGTGAGATTTCCTTTTTTTTTT